>BHFT01001754.1:0-12755 GCA_004320025.1 Laticauda laticaudata
CAGCACCATTAGTCCTCCTCTATTACTTCGTGCCTCTTCTATGTTGTAACTTGCCTCTCTCCCGTTCTTGCGTCTGCCTCTTCTCCCTTTGGCAGGGCTCTGGGGCCCTATCAGAGGGGCTTTCGAGGTTGTAGAGGCTGCTCCTCTTCTGCCACTTATGGCACCACACCAGCAGCAAGAGCAACAACAGTACAGAAACAGCAGAAAAAGCAGGATCAGCAGCACCAGCAGCACCAGCAGGCCACCAGGAACAACCAGCAGGACCCTAGAGCGGAGCAGGAGCTACCAAGCAGGACCAGCGCACCCGGAAGCAACCAGCAGGACCAGGTAGGCACGAGCAGGATCAGGAGCACCAGCAGGACCGCAGACGCAGGAGAGACGCCAGCAGAGTAAGCACTAAGGCAGGACCAAGCAGGACTAGGGAGCAGCGCCAGCAGAGTAAGCACAGCAGAAGCACCACACCAGGAGCAGTGCAGCAGAAGTAAGCCACCAGCAGAAGCACCAGCACCAGGAGCAGTGCAGCAAGTAAGCACGCAGCAGAAGCATCTCAGCACCAGAAGCGCATCAGCGCAGAAAGCACCACCACCAGACGCAGCATCAGCAGAGTAAGCACCAGCAGAAGCACCCCTCCAGAACAGCAATCACCGCAGAAGCGCCAGCACCAGAAGATCGAGCCCGGGCAGCAGGAACCCACAGAATGCAGAGTTCAGGCCAGGGGGTTGGGAGGACTGGCCCTGTCCCCCTGCCAGGGTGGCAGCAGATGGCAAGGCTTCCGAATTCTTCCGCTCCATGTGTTGTGGGTTGTCTTGTGCTGGCGGCGTGTCTTGGCTGTTCTGGCGTGTCTTGGCTGGATGCTCGTCTGGAATGCAGGTCTTTCCTTCTGAATGGTGTACTCTTGTTCGGTGTATTGTCTTTGTCTCCATTATTCTCTTGTCGGTGTCTGTATGTCTCTTATATGCCATCTCCCACGCATGCGCAGTGAGACGCTAGGCATCCGTAGGCATCCGGCTAGGGCATACCGCTAGGGGGCATCCGTAGGCCTTCCGCTAGGCATCCCTAGGCTTTCTGCCTGCATCCGCTTCATCCGCTCGGGTCCGCTTCTGCAATCCATCTTTTCCGTTCCGCGTCCGCTTTGCGGCTGCAACTCCCCAGAACCCTTGCGGATGTGCATCCGCTCCCAGTCCGCTTCCTCCGCTTAGGCTTCCTTCGGAGCATCCTCTTCCATCCGCCCTACGTCCTCCTCCTGTCCGTTCCTTTCCGTGTTGTCCGCTCTGGTTATGCAAATTTTTGCCTCTTTTGAGAGCGGATAACAATGGATAGAACATTTTTCTCGTCCGCTGTGTCCTTTTTACAAATGTTTTGCACCCGTCGGCCAGTGTGACAGGGCCTTAAGATCCTGTGGCAAATTTTCTACAAGTGAATTTCAATAGTAGTTTGTTTACAAAGAATTTTGAAATTTTGTTCTGTTTTACCATTATTTCCTTTTCATGTTAATTTGGTCATCATTAATGTAACATATAGAAGACAGGTCAAGAAGTTTAAAATAGATTAATAGTTAAAAATTGTTTTGCAAGGGGTGGGAACTAATGTTGTAGTAATATATTAATCAGTTTTCAACTAGAAAGTATATTATTTCTATGTGTGGGTTTTTTCATTACACCATTTTCATGTTCTGACTGCTTGATGTTTCAAAGTTTTTATTCCTTTATGTCTTCTTGGATTTCTTTCTTTTTGTGTGTGTGTGCATTTTAACTTTTTACCAAATAAAATAAAAATGTATAAGTAAAAAAAATCCTGTTCAATTAAACATATCAAACAAATTCGAATGTTTCATTCATGTTGCTGATGGGTCATCCAGATCAGTTTGACCACAATATATCATTAGCAATGAAGATGTGGCCTGAATACGATTGTTTCCTGAATCAATAACTTCAGATAAATCCAATAAGTAAAGTAAAAAACAAAAACAAAATGATACCCACAACTGAAAAACCAATCCAGCTGCATCAGTAGTTAATTTATTTAAACACCCCTTGAATTGAATACTATCTATTTCAGCTCATGTTCTTCATCATACATTATATGAATGCACTGTCATGTATTGGGAAAGCATGGAAATAAATATATGTATAATTTTTAACCTTAGCACTATGGTTTTCAGTGTTTCCTGCAGAGGGAAAAAAAAGGTATCCATGTAGAAAATGCTAGGAATTGACTAACATAATTCAGTTATAATGTTACTTTGAGTTTTGTCTGCAGAAGAATAACAACAAATCACTGCTGTTAAAAAACATATTGTGATTATTCAAGCCTAAAATACTCATAAAGAGTTACCCTCACATATCAGTGCTTCATGCTTGTTCCAATATTGCAAACAGGGAAGGGGGATGCAGATGGGAACAATGAACGGTGAAAAGGATCTCTCAAGGATGATCTCCATTTCTTTTATTGTAAAATGATCCACCAACCTTGTTTTCTTTTCAAAATGTTTCAGTCTGGCAGTTGCCTTCAGCAATTATTCTGGCTGTATCAGCTTCTGTTCTATAATGAATAACTTGTGAATTCAGCTCAACTTTCCACTACATCACTACTACACAGGCTTCTAATATATTAAAACAATATCTCCTGGAATTCCCATTTAGCTATGTTTAGAAGAGGCTATTCATCTGTCAGTGTAAAATCAAAACACTCTAAAATCTGATCTCTAGTTAGAACTGAAATACATCTATCTCTGGATCATGTAAATTTCAGTTCAGTTCATAATTTCATCTATTAGTTCATAATTTCATTCTTTTCATTTCTGACATTCAGTAATTTCTGTCTTTCACACTTATTCTCTCTCTCTTTCTCATCTCTCTTTATCTATCTCTATCTTTTTTCTGTTAAACACATTTTCATACACAGATTGCCTAATGTGTCTTTTTAGCACAACCTTTCCTTTTGTTGTTCTGTATGCAAATTGGGTTACTTCAAAACATGCAAATCTGATTGGTCAACTAAAGTAAGCATTGGATTGGTTCACTAAGAACCAATCCAAATAAAGTTAAAAGGCGGCAAATTCGAAAGCTACCATTGGGTTACAAGCGGCAGGCTAGCCAGTATAAAGACTGCCAAAGTTCGGCCAACCGTTCCGCTTTTACTGACTCCTTAAAATAAAGACTTTATTTGTTGGAACCGCGGTCTACCTCGTGTTTTTCCGAACAAAACACTGGCGACGAAGCTGGGATGCGTCCTGAACGCGAAAACTGCACGCGGTGATAAGAAGCCCGACGACAACAAAGATGCCTGGAAACAATGCACCACCCGCACCCTTCAACCCCAATGAAGAGGATTGGATTCCTATGCAGACCGCTTCCAGATGTATCTGGAAAGCAATGAAATGGAAGGAATTTCGGACAACGAAGAAGGCTGTGTTCCTAACCACTGTGGGCCAACGGTCTTCAAGATGAAAGGTCTAGCGAAGCCCCAAGATGTCAAACAACTAACGTGGCCAAAGAATGCAACGAATTCTCAAAGCACACTACGCTCCAATGGTGTCCAATTTAATAAAAGCGACACGAATTTCTACAGGAGAGACCAGAGAGAGGGAGAGACCGTCGCCGATTTCGTTGCTGCACTTCGACAAATAGGTGGTGAGTGTGAATTCTCAAACCTCGACGAGGCAATGAGGGTCGAAGTGGTGTTAGGGTTTGAGAGACTCGACCACACAGAGTAAATTACTCAACAAACCCAACATCAGTGTAGCCAAAGGTATCACGGAAGCCCAGCCGCCGAAGCCTGCGAAAAAATCGGCTGTCCACTATGAAGAAAATGAACACACCATAGTGATGAAATGAACCTACCAAAGACAAAAAACAATCTACCACCACCACGCACTATGAAGAGTATGGCGAAACCATGACTCTAGCGAAGAGACGACGAGGGTCCACCGCCTATACACTAACAGAAAAGAGCGCGAAAGAGAGAAATTGGCGGGAATGCGCTGGCTGCGGAGGAACCATCCGCCGAGCCGAGTGCAGATTTCTCGATACCATCTGCAGGTCTGCAAGAAACGAGGCATATCGAAAAAGTCTGCACAAACAAGAAAAGCTACAGGCCCAACGAGACACAGAAATGCCCCAATACAAGCCGAGCCAAAACGACTGAAAGAAAGTGGCAACAAGACAAGCGAGCCAAATACACACCAGACTTTCACTATAGGAAGCGCCCAGACGGAAAGCGGGAAGAAGTTAAAGTCATTGTAGAAATCGAAGGGCCCTGCAAGATGGAAGTAGACTCAGGGTCCTTTTTCTCTGTGGTATCGTGGGACACAATAAAACAGCTAGTCCCAGATATCAAAACCAAAGAACTAAAGAAGCAGCACCTAACTCTCAAGGACTACCAGGGAAACCAAATCCCTGTAGTCGGCAAGGGACATTTCCGAGTCACCTACAAACAACAACGTCAAAGTGCTACCACTGACCATAGTCGACCGAGACAGACCAAGTCTCCTGGGCATCGAATGGTTCGCACACCATTGGGCATCGGATGACCTGGATCGATCGAGTGACTGCAACCGGCTGGGAAGAAGACCTCATCGCGGAATTCCAGGATGTTTTTGACGGCTCACTTGGCAAAGTATCGGGGAAATCCTATTTCTTTCAGTTAAACCCCCAAATAGCCCCACGAAGAATAAAAGCCAGGCGAGTTCCTTTTGCACTAAAGGCAAAAATAGAGGAACAACTAGACCAAATTATAGCCCAAGGGTATTAGAACCTGTGGACCATGCCAAGTGGGAAACATCTATAGTCACACCTATCAAACCCAATGGGTCCATTAGAATCTGTGGTGACTATAAGGCTACCCTGAACCACGCATTACAACCAAGCGCATTACCCGGTGCCAGTAGTCCAGCATTTTGCTTCACTCCCTGGGAAAAGGAAAGGTTTTTGCTAAAACTCGACCTAGCACAAGCCTACCAACAACTCTCAGTGGACCCAAGAAAAGCTGCGGAAGCACAGACTATAGTCACCCATTAAGGGCGCATTCAATGTCCACCACTTCAATTTGGAGTAAGTGTAGCCCCAGGCGTTTTCCAGAGTCTAATGGAACGCCTCCTAAATGGCATACAAGGAGTCGTACCATACTTTGACGACGTCCTGATCTCAGCCAAAGATGAAACCCAATTAAAAAAAAGACTCAAAGAAGTACAACTAAGTTTAGAGAATCTGGCCTCAAGGTGAAAAGAGAAAAGTGTTGCCTAGTTAAGAATAGCATCGAATTCCTGGGCTATTAATAGACGGAGAGGGTATACACCCTACAGACAAGAAAATTAAAGCTATCAATGAAGCACCAGAACCAAGAAACAAGCCGAACTACAAGCATTTCGTTGGACTGATAAATTTTTATAATGTATTTCCTACCGAATAAAGCCACAATAGCAGAACCGATTGCACCATCTATTGGACAAGAAAGCAATTTGGACTTGGGGTTATAGAGAGAAGATACCTTCCAAAAAATTAAAAAAATTGCTAACATCAACAAACGTTCTCATTCAATTTAGCAACACACTGCCATTGAGGGTGACTGTTGACGCTTCGCCATTTGAGGTCGGTGCCATCCTGAGCCACCAATGCCTGATGGCAGAGAGGCACCCATCGCATACTACTCAAGGACCTTGTCTAAAAACCGAGAGGAATTACAGCCAACTCGACAAGAGAAGCTCTAGCAATTGTCGCTGGAGTGAAACGCTTCCACGAGTACCTCTACGGGCGGACTTTTCAAATTATAACAGACCCAAACACCGAATTTTGGCGGGAAACAAGCCAACACCAAATATCCTTTCTCCAGAATGACTAGATGGTCAGAGTTCCTAGCAGCCTATTCCTACACCCTGACACATCGACCAGGGAAACAAATTTCCCATGCGGATGCTTTGAGCAGAGCACCCTTACCAGAAGCCGAGGAAGACCCGGCACCAGCGATGACAGCATTACAAATAGAGACTTGCCCCGATCTACCCATATCAGCTTATGATGTCGCCAGAGCCACCGCGAAAGACTCAATGACTGCCCGCGTCCTCAGCTGGTAGGTAAAGGCTGGCCGGAAAACCAAAAAACTGAAAAACTTTAAACCTTTCCGGACCAGACAGACTGAACTTTCGATTCAAAAGGGGTGTTTTATTGTGGGGGTGATCGGGTAGTCATTCCTAACAAACTACAACCCAGGGTACTTGGGATGTTACACGAAGGGCACGCCGGAATTGTGAAAATGAAAAGCCTTGCTAGAAGTTATGTTTGGTGGCCGGTATTTGATAAGGACATAGAATATGGGTAAGCTCGTGCAACAAGTGCCAGGGAATTAGACGTCCCCGCCTAAAAGCACCCATTAGAGACTGGGAAACTCCGCGAGGCCCTTGGTCAAGGAATCCACATCGACTTTCGCGGGTCCTACCAAGGGGCATACATTCCTGATTGTCGTGGATGCCTATTCTAATTGGCTAGAAGTAAAAATCATGCCATCAACGACAACAGAAACTTGTAATCAAACAACTAGACAAACCTTTTTGCCACCCATGGTCTACCGGACGTCCTCGTATCAGATAATGGGCCAACAGCTAACCAGCCTACAATTCGAGCAATACCTAGCTCCCTAGGTATAAGACATGCCCTAACCGCGCCGGCCCACCCGGCCACAAACAGCAGGGCTGAGAGAATGGTCCGGTTTACCAAAGAGGGTTTAGAAAGAATGGACACCGGGTTGATGTCCAACAGAAAAATAACCGGATTGCTCACTCTCCAACACATAACGCCCAAGTACCACGACCAACAAGTCCCCAGCAGAATTGCTCATGGGGAGGGAAATTAAGATCACACCTCGAACAGGTTGCTACCCAAATTTCTATGCCAGAAGACCCCCCAACTCCTCCACACGATTTCAGGAAATTTTGAAATAGGCGAGTTGGTTTACGCTAGAAACTTCACCGGGGACCCTGTTTGGCTACCAGGACAAATCACGCAAATAACAGGCCCAAATCCTACCGGTTAACAATTGACGATGGCACGGGAATGGAAGCGGCACATAGACCAGCTCCGGTTCCCGAAACATAGAACGAAATACAGACATACACCCATACATGGAAAAACCGGTGATGGCAAACCAAAGGGGGGGGAAATGCCGAGAAAAAAATAAAGAACCGATACAAACAAAACCCAAAAGAGATTAACAAACAAAAACAGCAAATAAAAGACTCACTGTTTGAAGAGACTTGTGTGAAGAGCCCACCGGAAGGGGACAGCAGCCAGGCAGCTCGACCTGCCCGGAGGAAACGGAGAAGGAGTGGCAAAACCGCAGGCCTAAGAAAACTCAGGCGACAGAATGCCTGACTCACCCTTCCAGACGGTTCCAGAGAGAAGGACGGATGACACAGCAGCCCCATCCGAACCGGTCGAAGTCTCCACCAACAAAAGTGAATCTGCGCAGGTCCAGTTCGAGTCAGGAAGAAAAGCCCCGCCTACCCTGCGCGACTACATCACCACGTAGGACTGAACTAAGGAGGGTGGGGTTTCTGTATGCAAATTGGGTTACTCCAAAACATGCAAATTCGATTGGTCAACTAAGTAAGCATTGGATTGGGTTCACTAAGACCAATCCTAATAAAGTAAAAAAGGCGGCAAATTCGAACAGACTGCCATTGGTTACAAGCCGGCAGGGTAGCCAGTATAAAAGGCTGCCGCAAGTTCTGGCCAACCGTTCCCGCTTTTACTGACTAAAATAAAGACTTTATTTGTTGGAACCCGGTCTACCTCGTGTTTTTCCGAACAAAACATTTGTAATATTATATTTTCCATGTAACTTTTCAGCTGAGATATGAGTTACAAAGTCTGCAGAAAGACTTCAACTGAAGAATTATTCCAAATGTAAATACTATTTTAAACTCAATGTGTTCATTTAAAAATGAAGACAAATCTAAATTTTATGGGAGCTTTCACTGTAGCATCACTTGAATAACCATAGCTGTTCCCTGTTTACTGAATAGGTATTTTCATGCATCATTTGTTAGCCAGGTTTATGCTCAAGACACCAGATAAAAAGAAACTACCTCATTAGAACATGAAAAATGTGTTCAGTGCATGTGATATGACACATAATCCATCAGATAATAAGCCTGTCATATTTCTATGAAGCTTCTTTACAAAGCTTTGAGCGATGGTAAGTACTAACAGCTTCTCAATTGCAAAATATTTTCATTAACTACAAAATGTAAACATGTACTCCAACATTCTGATTCCTTCCTTATTTCATAAGTATTTCATTGTAAATACTTACAATATATGCTTTTATGATGAAATATTAGCCTCTTTCTTTTATTTGATGTAAACAATACTTTAAAATAAAAAATAAAAGATCAGACATGTCTTTCATAACCATACCAAGAGTCAGCCAATTCTGCTTGCAGTCATTTTAAGAAGAAAGCTTAAGACTTTAAACAAACAAAAACTCACAAAGTGGCTGAGTTAAAGCTGATTGATTGATTATGGAACTTTAAGTAGTTTTTTTTTTTTTAACTTCTAGCAACCACATAGATAGATTTTCCCCATGACAATCTATCCTAGACTGTAAGGATAGTTTCAACTTTCAAGTCTCTCAAGGATGCACACATCACCACTATAATTCAGTTAATCCACCTTGCTGTTGGTCATCCCCTTCTTCTCTTTCCTTCCATCTTTGCCAGTATTAAAACCTTTTTCAGAGGGCTTGGTCTTTACTTAATCTATCTAAATTGGGATAATTTGAGCCTGGTCATTTGTACCGTATATACTCGCATATAAGCCGATCTCGCATATAAGCCGACCCGTAAAAAACTGCCCCAAAATGAGGAATTTTGCAAATTCGGCATATAGCCGACCCCCAAATTGACATGGTGTTTGTTTTGGGCTAATAAAAAAAGAGTATCACAAATATGCTAATGCACTGATGAAGGTTCAATTCAAGCATTGTGTAGGAAACAATATTAATATTAACTCCAAGTTATTGCCCAGTATGTAAAGAATCTGATGTATCATTAATGGTATTTAATGCACTTATCGTAGGCAAAAGCTTGCAGCAGAGCATAAATGAAGATAAAAGCCATTATTGTTGTGTTTTACTTGGTTTATTTTCCCAAATTAAACTGGTCTCAGGAAATCCTTCAAATTCATCCTCAACCATCACCCTCGTCCTCAAGATTCACGCAAAGAGATGTTTCCAGTCCTCCAATGTATATGACATTATCTTCATCCACCATTTCTTCATCTTGATCTTCATGTTTTCATTTTTCTTCTGCCACTTCATCACACTGTCTTCATTTTCAGTTTCATTGCTATCACTCCTGCCAATACAAATCATCTTCCAGTGCCATTCTAATTTGTTGCTGATGCAAACATTTTAAAAGGATGTTCTGTACCATTTCTTTAAAATCAATATCCATGCGTCTTTCACCCAAGACCAACGTGGGCAAGGGAGGGCGTTTGAAAGTTTCCTTGCTGTTAGTTTAGCTTTGCCATCTGCATCCCCGTGGTCCACAGGTTTGCATGTGTTCTTGAAGGGTCTGTTTAGGCTGAATCTAGGGGTTGTAGATTCGCAGTCAGCCCTCCTGGTATGATGGCCTGAATGGTGTTTGACTCTCCTTTAGATCCTTTTACCTTTCAGTTAGGTGAGCTCTGAATTGGTCCAGATTACATGGAGTCTTTCTTGAGAAGACCCATTTCTGCGCACTCACACTTGATTTATCCATTTGATTACGCCTTTTCATCATTCATCCTTTGGGATGCTGATGGATGAGCAACCACTGGGAATTTGTCTTTTGGAGGGGTTTTTCGGCTTTGAAGCCTTCCATTGCGGGTAGCTTTCACCCCTCTGCAGTAACTCATAGGCGCCACTGTAAATGGGTTTTTGGTGCTGTTGTCTAATAAGAAGTTTTTTTACGGTACATCCTTTTGGTTTATGTTTTTAGTGCTTGCATGTCAAAGCACACAGGGGTCTCGTCTATTGCCAATCCTGCTGAGAGGAAATTCACCAGTCTTCATTTATTTATCACGAAACGTTGAAGGTTCATGCACCTTTTCTACAAATTCTATGGTAGCTTTTGGGCTATTTTGTTCTATTGTCTTAGTGATATCCATTTCTCTTCAAAAACCTTGTACACCAGCCCGGGAAGCAGTGAAGGTTGAGGTACCTTGGTATTTTCCAGATTTGGCCATCTCAATGCCAATCAGACACACTGGTAGCATTCTGCCTTGCCTCAAACTACTCAAGAATGTGCTTTTTCCATTTCAGGGAATTGCCCATTTGGGTCCGCGCTCTTTTTGTACGTTTTGAACTGTGGGGGGGTTGGCAATCCAATGTACTATCTTTCTCCATCTTCCTAATATTGCTCTCATACCCTCCAAAGGTTCTTGCCTGCTTCAAGTTGCTTGTTTCCTCTGCAGCCTTCACATACTTTTAGTTTAAAAAGAAGCAGCATAAGACACTTTTTTCTTTTAAAAATCAGACAATGGTGTATATTTTAATGAATTTTACTGCAGATTGCTTTACTAAATGCAGAGAAAGCTGGACAAAGTGCATGGTGACGATCGCAAACACTACAGCAGTCACGTGACAACTAAACCAATCAGAGCGTGTAATATGCCCGTGGAGAAAAACCAAAATGAAGGCACCCAGAGTACAAAGAAATGTGCTGTAAGTATATATCGCTTGTATGGTAATATCGATTGGCGTGATCTGAGAATGTGGCGTCATATCATCTGTCGTTTGGTGTCAGAAACAGATTTTAATCTGCGCATATAAGCCGACCCCCAAATTTGAAAAAAAAAAAAGCATTCTAAAGTCGGCTTATATGCGAGTATATACGGTACATATGAATTCTGGGTGAATTTATTTGATGATCCATCAGTTTGTTTTCCTGGCTATCCATGGTGTTCTCAGAAGTATTCTTCTTTAAAATGCCACTTTCAGTTCACAGAAGGGAACGACCATGAGTTTTGTGTTTTCAATCTTAAACTAAGATAGCAAAGTTAAGATAGCGAAGGGGTGAACTTTACACCCCAACAATGACAGACTCTCAGTATCTCTAAATGTCACACCAAACTATTGTAACAGACAGATGAAGTTGAGTGGGGTAGGCTGGATATTTTAAGATCCAATCTGATTCAATAATCAGGACTAAAGGTTTACTCTTCTGAACTTTTGGACTTGAGCTGAAGCCCATCCTCAAAGAACTTTTTTCTACTTGAATTTGTACTTTGGGCTATTCTATGCGTTACATTTATGTGGTGCTTTCCTATTGATTGATTGGTGTGCTGATGGCCAATGATAGGTTAGATATCTCTAGCCCAGTATGCATCTGCTTGGGCTTGAAAACTATGAACTATTCTAATGAATAAAAGAGAGATGTGCTTTTTCAAGGTCAAAAGCATTTGTTTAAATAATTTTCAAAGTGTGCAGAGTCCAGTTTTATAAACCATGGGCAAATTATTTTTCTGTTTCATAAACTGGTTCGTATTTAAGGCCCACCAATGTTAAATCCCACCTTTACTGACTATTCTACACATTGACTCATTTTACTGGAATAATGTGGGAAAGAAATTTATAATAAAACAGTTGCTGATTGAGACAGGAAGCTTCAAAATCCTACTGTGTATAGGACTTGTTCTCTCCAGTAGTAAAAGTGTTTCAACCTCAAGGCACTTTAAAGATGGGTGAATCTATTAAGATAATGTTCAGTCCATTCTTCTTTTTTTCCAACTTCAACATTTGTTTGATTTTTTATTTCATCTATTTTCATTTTAAAAATAGCATTTGTACACATTTGGATTTTCTTTATCGAATACATTTATTTCATATTTCTTCTAACATATGCATTTCTAATGCACTTTTCATGACTTCCATCTCTTTTTAAAACAATTTTTTCATAAATCCATTATGGTTGCATTTGTTGCTTGTATGGTATATATCTATTTGTTGAATGTTTATTTTATTTTATTTTAAAAAAGTTAAATTTACATTGTAATTCATATTTAGATTTTTGAAATCCTAATTAGAAAATCTGCAGGAAATGTGAATCATCCTTCCATTCTAAATAATACAGAGCAATAACTAATTTTATTATCACTTAAACATGAAATATATGAATGCTTTAAAGCATTTTCCATAGCTTAGTGCAAAACAACAAACAAACCCAGTGAAACAGAAAGAAGTTGGCAAATTCACAAATTAACTAAGCTAGGTCCCACTGGCCGATGGATGCAAAACGTATGCAGAAAGGACACAGTGGACGAGCAAAATTTTGGGGGTGGCTCCATCTATTTTCATCCGCTCCAAAAAGTGGCGAAAATTTGCATAAACAGAATGGAAAAGAACAGACATGGGAAATATGTAGCGGGGATGTTAAATGAATGTTCATTGGAAGCCTAGTGGATGAAAGCAGATGGAAGCTCCAAAGAGAATTTCAATGCGGACACATAGCGGAAGGGGTGGATGCATAGCAGATGAACTGGATGCATCACGTTCGCCTATAGGAAACAAAGGGATGCCGCACGGATGTATATCAGATGCAAAGCGTTCACTGCGCATGCGGGGAGTATGAATTGCATCCGCTCCACAGATATAAAAGAATGCAGCACGCATGCAGTCAGCATACAGGGGAAAGACATGCTGGCAGCTACATCTTGCAGGAACACCATGGTTCATCAGTCAGGCAAGAAGAGGAAGTCCATGCCTACTTGTTCAAGCCCTGG
>BHFT01001755.1:0-54028 GCA_004320025.1 Laticauda laticaudata
GGGGTGTGGTTTTTTTGTGCGGGTGGGGGTGGGGGGCGGACGTTTACAATTGTTTTCAGTTCGGTGAAGGTAGCCTGGGTTTCCCCAGATAAGCAGCGCAAGGGTTGCGCTCCAAGTCTCTGCGTTCACGAAGTCATTTTGTAAGTCAGTCCGGAGACGCGTCCTTAAAATAAAACTGCCACCGTCTCGTAGTTGCCCTTCTGCCGTGACGTAAACCGCCCTTTCTCCTCTCCCGGTTGCCAAGCGGCAGATGGAGTTCCGCTCTAAATCTCTTCCCACATTCCTGCTCCATCGTGGTCCCGCCTGGGGAAATTACAGTTTGTGCTGGTGTCGGGAATGGCGCGGGAGAAAGAAATAGACATCCCTCTTCTGAATCCCGCAGCAAGGACGATTGGTAAATACATGGGATAGAACTGGCCTCCCGCCTAGTCGCTTTATTTTATTCCTTGGCTTGAAAGTGAACTACGCGGATTAGAGTAAGCAGTAAACGTTACAGCATTAGTTCTTCTCCATTAACCCGGATTATAACTAAGGAACAGAAAAAGCACCTCTGGGACAACCCTGACCGAGATAACTGAAAAGCTCTACCGACATTTAGCTGTACAATTTGGGATGAACACCATTTGAGTGGTGTGGGAGTGGGAATGGATTTCCAGAGGAAAAAGTTGCAGGCTACAGGGACCAGGAGCACCACTCGGGCGACCCTGAGGACACAGATAAACTTCCAAGTGCCTCAACGACCTTCTTAAAGGACGCAAATGACCAGATGTCTGCAAGGACTATAAATCCTTCCATTCCTCACTATTCTGTCAGTGCCGAAGAAGCTTCTTGGATGGGAAGCGAAATGAAAAAACAAGAAAGTCCAGTTGTCTCTTGGGGGAAAAAAAAAAAAAAAAAACNTGGGGGAAAAAAAAAAAAAAAAGCACCTTTGGGACAACTTGGGAACATGTTGCTGGATATAAACATTTTCCAGGGTGCATTGATTTTAATGCGTTTGTACCACTTCGAGATCTTAAGCTGTTCTCATCCAGAAATACGTTATAATTAGAGCTTTTCCGAAGAAAATGACTGGACGTTTGTCCCAGAAAAGCAAGGGATATCTTCAATTTTGGAGCCGGTGAAAGGAGGAACCGGATCGTGCAAAGAAATCTCCGGGCGGTGTAGATTTTTCCTCTTGTGTGCCTTCAAATCTCACCAGCATCCTCAGCCAAGATGTCTTCTGCTGTGCAGGCTGGGAATTGTAGTTGAATACTGCTGGCTTTTGAGATGCCCGATGAAGGCGCAGCAGCAGCAGCCTTGCTTGCCCTCTCTCTTCTTCGGAAACCTTCCATTCTCCGCGTTTTTTCGTGTGGAGATAGACGTCCCCTCCCCTTCAAAAAACCATCTCGGGGCGACCAGGAGAAAAGTCCCAGTGAGATTCTTGGTCTTACGGGGTAAATATTTAGTGGTAATGTAACAAGTCAAATCGCAAGGCTTAAGTGCATGCCAGGATTTACAAAGCCATTTTATGAGGCTTTTAAAAAAAGAATTAGAAAGACTATTCACTTTTATACGTCATATTTTACACCGCCATGAGGCTCCCGAGTGGTTAATATTCAAACCGAAGATAGAAAGAGAAGGGCGTCAGCCGACCCCACCTTTCCCTCCGGCCTCCTTGATGGTGGGGGACGGATTTTCCTTTGGAGAAAGGAGTTCAATCAGAGGGCGCAAATTCGGCTTGTGAAACCCTTTGCTTACGTTCACAGCCTCGCTAAACCCGAGTAAACAAACCGCTGGGACTCTTTTCCATAGCACGCACGGGAAATCCACGCACGACGATGCCTTGATTTAACCCAGAGGTCTCCAAACTTGGCAACTTTCAGACTTTTGTGGACTTCAACTCCCAGAATTCTTCTGGCTGGAGAATTCTGGGAGCTGAAATCCACAAGTCTGAAAGTTGCCAAGTTTGGGGACCCCTGATTTAACCGATAGCTCGCGTAGTCCTCTAAAACAAAGGTGGCTGTGTTCCAATGAAGCGTTCCCTCCGAGTTAACCCTGGTTTACTAAATGAACCCAATATGGAGGACGGAGAGTTGCCAAATTCATTGACTTACAAAGGATTACATTCACACAACGCGCTGTGCAAAATGCCACCGCGTTATGCGTGGCTTGACACGAATGCAACTGTAACTTGTGAATCCATGTTTCAGGGTAACTGCACAGCCGAAAAGAAATCCTGAAAAAAAGTTTACTGTTACTATTATTAGTATTAATCGCACAGTCAACCAGATGTTCAGACTTGGTTTGGCATTTTTGTCTATCACTAGAGTCCTTGCCAAGGACCTGGGATAGGCAAATCTCGATGTTTGATGGTGCAATAGATAGATATCTCCGCAGGATGGAAGCTGTTCCAAGTAAAGCTGCCTTTTGCAATTGACTGATGGCAAATTTATCAATGCCTATAATGTTCAAGTGGTGCTCAGGTTATTTTGGGACTGCACTCAAGGTGCCTATTACTATTGGTACTACCCTTGCTTGCCTTTGCCATGGATGTTGTTGTTGTAACTTGGGGTGGAGTAACTTTTTCCAAGTTCTTGGACTACAAGTCCTGTCTGCATCTGTGGGAAACAAATTCCATTGGATTCTCTCCCTGAGCAAACGTACCAATAAAAAAAAAAAGCCTCCACCCCACCAAAACCTGATGAATTCATTTCTTCAGTCTATATCACCTTTGTTTAAAATCCATCGGCTTCATCTGCTCTTTCTCTTCTGGATTTGCAGCCCCAGTCCCCAAAATGTAGTATCCAGGTCTTTAGATCACAGAGCCCTCAGGGACAATGGCGTTTCTGGGATGGAGAGACTGGCTGTCCCCATTTCAATTGCCTTTCTATTTTGCTTCAAGGGAAGGAGGCAAGAAAAGTTTCCCTGGCTCTCCTCTTCTTTTATTTCAATGAAGGGTTGACATCATGTTAGAACCTGTAGTCTACCTGAATTAAGTCTCATTCTGAGCACAACTGAATCCTAGGGTGCAGTTGCTTAAGGGGTTGAACCAGGACCAGGGAAACCAGCACTAGGACTCAGAAGTCCAACTCACCTTGGGAAGGTCAAACTGTGTGACTTAGGTCAAGTTACTCTTTCCCAGCTAAGCCTACCTGGAGTGATGGTTATTCTAGGGCAAGGGTTTTCTCACTTGGCAAGTTTAAGACTTGTGGACTTCAGTTCCCAGAATTCCTGAGCTAACCTGACTGGAGGAGGAATTCTGGGAATTGAAATCCACAGGTCTTAAAGTTGCCAAGTTGGGGGACTCCTGATATAAATAAACACATTCGTGTGAGATTCTATTGAATTCTCTGGGGTCCATTTCTAAGAAAGTATGACATAGGATTGGGCAAATCTCCTGTAGGATTCCTGCCCCACATTACACTTGTGCTGATTTGTGAACAAATTGCTGCTTTATACTGCCATATACCAGTTTCTATTGCTTCAGACTCAGGGTGGGTGTATAAGTTCTCTAGGAAAGTGCTTTGAGTAAAATAAGTCTGAATCCAGGTCCATTTAAAAAAATATGCCAAGTAAATAACATTAGACCTTGGCTGGTATTAAGCCACATAAATCATGGATGTTCTGGAATTAAACTATTCCCTAGACACAGCTCTCCAGTTCTGAGGTAATACTATACTATATACTATACACTATACACTATACACTATACACTATACTACATACTACATACTACATACTACATACTACATACTATATACTATACACTATATACTATATACTATACTATATTATACTATACTATACTATCATAGTATATGAAGATTAAGGGACATAATCTTTACTTCAGTTCTGATGCTAAAACCATTTTTTTCATCGAATGTGAAATGTACAAGAGGGCCTGCAGGAGGCAGCTATTTTTGGTTACTGACGCAAAGTCCAGCTTTACAGGGGTCTCTAACTAGAACAACTTTAAGCCTGGTGGACTTCAACTCCCAGAATTCCCCAGTTTGCTTTGCTTTGCTTTGCTTTGCTGGGGAATTCTGGGAGTTGAAGTCCGCCAGGCTTAAAGTTGCCAAGGTTGGAGAGCCCTGAGCTAGAAGGCTGCATCCAGAGAACCTTAGCTGATCTGCAACAGTTAAGCAGTGCTAGACCTAGCCAGTGTGTGGATGGGGGATTATTAAGAAATCTCAAAGTTAGATTCAGAAGTTGAAAAACACTCCCAGGAACGAATTGACTGACCAGTTCTGGTTTTCATTAAGAACCAGAAAATACAATAAAACCACAATAATATATAGAAAGAGTCTTGACTGAAGCAGATTCCAAAAGAAACAACAGAATATTATTGGGTTCTGGAAGCAGTCTTTTGGTTCCACTTATAGGTCTCCAATTCCTACCAGACACAAAGCAATGTCTTGTTTTCATAGCCTTAAACCACATCCAATTTGTTTAGCATAAACCATTGTTGAGCTTTGTATTTCCCCTATCTTAGATAGTTCAGGTATCCCTGAGATCAGGGGTTCCCAACTGTGGGTGCTCACACCCCCTGGGGGTGCAAGATGAGATTCCAGGAGGTGCAAAAACATAGGTTTAGAAGTTTCAAAATTATAGTGTATATGTATAACTAGCTCAACACCTATGCTTTGCTACAAAACTATGTGGTGTGGAAACCATGTGGTGTGGTCACGCTTAGTTTTTGGAGAAGAAAATAATGGTGGGGGGGAAATCTTTCTCTGCCTACCAGCATCCATCAGTATTCATCTGGCTAGCATCCTGTCAGCATGTGAGAGAGTTAAGGGCTGTTTGGAAACTGAAACAATATTTGTTATGTGAGCAAGGAGACAGCAAGGAGCATAGGCATGGCTTATCTCAACTGTTCTGTAGTAAAGCTGCTTGCTGCTGTGAAAGTAAAACTGAAACTCCTTTGTTTGTGTTTTGCATTTGGAAATCTTTTCAGGGGGAGTAGAGCTCCTTAGCTTCAGAACCTGTTAATAATAATACTAATGCTCTAATGATCATGTTGAAAAATCCTTTCTTAGTGAGCACCTATAAGCCAAAAGGAACATATGTGCCAAATTTCAAGTTTGTAGGCTTTACGGTTGTGGAGATTTTGTGATGATGCATGAGTGGTATTTCACTTTTATATGGAGAGATTGTTATATGTATATAATGATTTATTTTTAAGGGATGTAAGTATATATTAGAAGTGTTTTAAGGGTGCAGGGTATAGAAATGTTTGGGAACCTCTGCATTCGACCAGTAAAAAGAACTAAGTTGGGATAACTCCTCTAGCATCCTAAGCTTCTGGGTGTCAAGTAATGTTGATTTTTCCTGACTTCCAATTAAAATAAAAAGCAGCATAGAGCCTCAGCTAAACAACCACCTAAACAGGATCTGCTCTGAACTTTTGCTTCCTTGTTGTAAAAGGACTGTTGGTTTGAACCCTAAATTCCCCCACTCCAGTATGCTGAGTTTGCAAATTTGGATGATAAGCTCACTTTTTCTTTCCCAAAGCTTTGGCACTGCTATTGAAAAATCATGGAGAGGAGAGGATAAAATCAGACAACCATAGAAAAAGACCTGTCTGCTGAGAGTCAAAAATGAGCTAGTTGACAGAGATTGCCTGCCTTGGCACAATCCACTATGCTTCAGAGGAATCAAGTAGCTGAGCATACTCTAGCCTCAGGGTTGTGCGAACTAAGCCTGTCTGGTTAGTAGAGTTTTGCCAACCTAAAAATTAGGGTTAATTGAGGAAACTGTTTTAGTTCCTCAAGAAGAAAGGTGTGGGGTGCAGATAGGCAAAGGATGTAAGACACCGCCCTGGCCTGCCCTGCCCTGCCCAGCCCCTTTCTTTCCAAACAGAGCCAAGTAGAAAACCTAGTTTCACGCTGAATAAACCACCTGCTCTTCCATTTCTCCTTCTCTCTGCAAACTCTGCTCAAAACACAAGGGAATAGATTCAGACAAAATTATGTAGAGGACTTTAGATGGAAAGAGATTAGATTCTTCTTTGTAAGAATCTGCAGAATTCAAAGCTCACTTCCCAAATCTGCAAGCAATGAATTGTCTTGTACTTGCAGTCTCACCACAGGATCAGGAATGCTTTAGGCCTGGAAGGTTGCCATCCCGCAGGAGCTAGGTGTTAGATGAAGAAGAATGAATGCCTGTGTCTATGCATGCATATGTTGTGTGTGTGTGTGTGTGAGAGAGAGAGTGTGTGTGTGTGTGAGAGAGAGAGAGAGAAAGAGAAAGAGAGGGAGGGAGAGAAAGGGAGAAGAAGGGAGAGAGAGAGAAAGGGAGGGGAGAGGGAGGGAGAGGGGGACACAGAGAGAGAGGGGAGGGAGGGAGAGAAGAGGGTACAGAAAAAAGCTAGGAATTTTACCCAGATGAAGTACTCAGGATTTTAACAACAAATCTTTGAATAGCTTCCACAAACTCACTGACCATCCAATCTGTTTGGACAACCAGTCCCAGGACACTTAGCTAGTTGGATAATTGCAAGCTGGAAATTTGGGGAGATGGATTCTGAATTCTTCTGCAAGGTTTAAGGCAAGAGTCTTCAAACTTGGCAAGTTTAAGACTTGTGGACTTCAACTCCCAGAATTCCTGAGCTAACATGACTGGAGGAGGAATTCTGGGAGTTGAAGTCCACAAGTCTTACAGCTGTCAAGTCTGAAGACCCCTGGTTTAAGGTAAACCCAATGCTCCCTAAGCCTACACCCCATACAAGGTGGCTTCTCAGCTGCAGCAAGTTGATGCTGTAAGCTTTGCTAAAGGAAGACTAGGAAGAAGACCAGAGAGGAAGGATCTGTGCCAAAAAACTGAACGTGGAAGTGAGGAGGAGGAGGAGGGATCTCCTATAAGGGTGTCAACGAGATTGATTGTCATTCATTAGTTATAATGGATATCCCTGTAGCTCTGTAGGAAAGTTTGTGCTTTTCATGCAAAACAAAAAACAAAAACTCAGACTGAGTCCCTGCCAATTTTTGGCTTTAAAAAGTCCTTCACTTAATTCCCCTAAAGAGCAGCATCCTGGGTTCAAAGGATGGGCAAAGACACATGCCCCTTAACTGTGCCCTAGAGACAGTAGCCAAAGTCACATGGGCTAATGGCTCTCATTAATTCCAAAATAGCAACTTTGGGGTCACTGTGAGCACAAAACTGAAGGATGATACATATTGTGAATGGGTGCTGTATTCTGGGATCCTTATTGTATCTACTCAAAGGAATCTCATGGAACTCATCCATTCGGCGTGGGTCTGTATGGTGTGGTCTCCTACAGCTGAATAACTCCCAGATGCTTCTTCCAGCACAGCCAAAGACCAAACTGGCTAAGGAAGTTATGAATTTAAAATATGAGGTTTCATTCAGATGTGCTCAGAAATCAAGTGCTGGAATCCAAATCAGTAAACAAATCTTGAACTCAGTAAAATGTACATTGAGCTACTAAGTGACTGAGATGAGAATGCCCTGTTAGCTTCTTGGGCATCATAATATCTTAGTTTTCCTGCCTGATTGGCTAGAGTAGTGTCGAATAAATTGCCTAATAGTTTCTGATAAAACTTAAGAACTTGGGCTTGGCCCGATAAACCTGAAGCTTTGCATCCCATCCTGGCTCCTGCCTGCAATGGCTCCAACTTCACAGCTTAAGAAGCCTGGAAATTTCCAGGCTTTTTCTCCGTCCAACACCAAAGCCGCAATAGGAACCAGAGGGCAGTTTCATTTAAACTGAGCCTGACAAAACTCTCTTTATTTCAAATTAGCAAATTGGGTAGGTCAATTGTCAAAGGAAAATAAAAGAAGTTTGAGAAAGGTATAAAGATGATGAGAAGGATAAATTTGTATCTTCCTTGAGGCAATTTAGTCATTGTTCTCTGGATTAGGAGATTTTTCTGAGTTCCAAGGACATTAAATATGAACAAGTCAAGGAAACTGGTTTTATATATATTCTGGGCTAAAATGTGGTTGCAGCAGCAAACACTGGCAAACCAATGTGCTTCAAGATGCCTACTCATTTAGTAGGTGGAGCATACAGCAACCTCTTGTTTTATTCACAGTAAAGTTACAGCACATTCTCTGCCCTTCATGCCAGTGAATAAAAGTGGATCTTATCAACCTTATCTTATATTGTAAGAAAACCTCATATAATCTAATGAGATTTATTCAGAAGAGGATACAACCTTGTATATATTTCCCTGATGGGGAAACTCAACAGAACGCAGGATGAAGGACAGAAGGACATAAGGCAGATCGAGGGATGGATTGCACAGCTAAGAAATGGTGTTCACTGACTAGGAAGAAAGTTTGCAGCCTTGAAAACACTTTCTAAAGAATGTTATGGTTATAAAATACCAGACTACCACCAGAGGTCACCAGATATAGAAGCTCTGGGTACCTATATTACTGTATTGAACATTCATCCAGATTTTTACTGGATAGTTATGGTAGGGTTGATTTTAAGTAGGATTTGCTCTTTAAGGGAGGATTCTAATGTTACCAAGGTTACCCCAAGCCATATGTCCCAGTCATAACTCTGGTTTCCCCTAAATTAGCTATACTAGTTCCTTGAGGAAAGACCAGGATGAAATACTAACCATAAGTTAGACTAGAAGTTGTACCAGAGCTGGCTGGAGAATTCCGGAGTTGAAATCCACAAGTCTTAAAGTTACCACGTTTGAAGAGCCCTGAGTTAGATTGAGGAAAAAAACCGTGACCAGGATCATTTATATTGTTGTCAATAAAACTACACTTTTGTTGTCTATGAAACCATCCCTCTGTAAGAAGAAGCTGCATTTACCTTTTGATATTCCAAATACATACCTCTGGAACCTTGGCTTTCTTACTTGACTCCTTACTTGAAAACTTCCATGGAAAGTAACCAGATCATTATCATGTACATATCCTGAGCCCAGAGAAAGAATTCTGGGTTATTGAGTGCTTAGTTTGATTTGAGAACAGCTGTTCATGGAAGTTTCCAAACTCTATGTAAATATTGATTGAAGATTATTTTTAGTCATGATAACATTATTACTTGCTCTGTTCATCCAGCTACCAGTTCAACTTGTTCATTTGCTGGGAAGACAGTTGTAACAGACTGGATGCTACCAAAGGGCGTGTACAACTTGCACCAACATTTTAGGGAAATCTGGTGACCTCAATGCTGGGCTGTCTAATAGCAAAATAGATTCAATCCAAGAATGAACTGGAAGATTATGGTGAAAGTTGCAAATGAGTGAAACGTTGCAGATGGACCTGTAATCCTGTCTATGTTTGCTCTTTTGTGAGACTGACTCATTAGGAGGGACAAAAATGAGAGTAGCATCTATATATTGGTGGAGCTCACCTGGAATCTTGTTTGGATGCCTGTTTGTTGAATTAAAAGCTGTACTTGGTGGTAACTGTTTTGTGTTCTTGGATCTAATGAACATTTGACAATCTTCATAGCATACACACATTGTGCTCATCAAAATTTAGATGCATCAAAAACACTGGCATGAAATACATTTGTGCAGTTTAAATTCATAAGGGCACACTATGTTCCAAGGTGATATTTCTCATAATTAAACTGCTTAAGAAATAAATGAAAATATTGTCTCTTCCCACCAATGCTGCTTGTGTAGGAAATTCCTCATGTGATCTTGCCACCACTAAAATAAATTCCTGGCATTCTTACCCCCATCTCGTTCTGCTGGTTGTTGTTGTTTTTTTGAATGGTTAATTGCTCTTCAACTCAGCCAAAGTTGAGTGTTTAGCAGCATACTTTTACCATTAATTCCAGAATATAGAAGAACTATTTGGGCACAAAAGGAATGTATATAAGCACCCAAAATGTAATCTTAATAGTCAATTTTTAGGGAGTGGGGAATATTAGACTGAGTTTGGGTTTGGATTGTTTGCAGTACCAGCCGATCTTAAACTTCTTCAGAAAGAAATCCTACTGAACATAGCAAGATTTACCTCCGAAAAGTGAAGGAATTGCAAACTTTATGAATTTCGTTGGTCGATTAAAGATCACTGGAGCCAGACAAAGGTACAATCCCTTCCTTCCTGCCTGCCTGCCTGCCTGCCTTTTCTTTCCCCCTACTGCTAAGCCATTTCGCTCTTTCTGTCCAGAAATGCCAATTTTATTCTCGAACTACAGGTGCCCAAACTTTTTCCTGATACTCTTCCTTCGTTGAATTCAGAGTCTGGCCACGTTCAGACAAGCTGCCCCTTCGGAATGGCTCCATGGCTGCGGGGACAAAGTCGCGGAATGAGAGTCCAAGCCGCGGCTCTGCTTCCAAGCTGGAGCATTTCCAGGCCTTGCACGCGCGCACTGGGACGCGCCCGGCTGTCCCTGCCTCCCTGCCCGGCAGGGCCCCCGAAGGTTGGCAGAGGGCAGGCGAGGGCGGCGGGAGACTCGGTCTCCAGGACTCAGAAGGGGGGGGGGAGGAAAGGAGAGAGGACTCTGCCCTTTTTGTGCTTTTTCTTTTGTGGATTGCGATGTAGATTCTGAGCCAGACAGCCCTGTTTGTTCACACGCCTGGGCTCAACCGTGAGGATCTCCCTGGTGTTTTTAATAGACCCCTCAAGGGAGCAGCAGCAACTCCAGGCGCTTAATTGATGGCCTGGTGCTTAAGACGTGCAACTTTGAAAAGCAATGTGGATTTCTTCTTTAGAGTCCGTTCTTTTACTCCTTCTCCCCACCCCACCTCTCTGCATTCTTCTGCTTTCCTGCCCCAACAGCTCGCCCTGTTTCCAAAGTCGCCTGCGAGAGAAAGGGGAGATGGGGGGGGAGAGAGAGAGGAAAATGAGAGGAGAAGAGAGAGAAATGAGAGAAAGAGAATAAGAGAAAGATGGAGAGGACAGGGAGGGAGGGAGAGAGGGAGGAAGACTAGGAAGGAGAAAGACTGGGACAAGGAGGGAGGAAGAGAGAGACAGACAGAGAGGGATGGAGGAGCGAAGGAAAGGAAATGAGAGAATGAGAGAGAGGAAGAGAGAGAGAAAAAGAGAAGAAGAACAAAGGGAGGGGGGGGAGAGAGAGAGAGAGAAAAGAGGGAGAGGGGGAAGGGAGCAGAAACCACCCTCTTTCCCTTTTGGTGGCAGATCAAGGCATGTAAAATGTCCCTGGGAAGGAATAAATGGCCATGTGAAGAGGAGGAGAGAAGAGTAGGAGGAGAGAAGAAGAAGAAGAAGAAGAAGAAGAAGAAGAAGAAGAAGAAGAAGAAGAAGAAGAAGAAGAAGAAGAAGGAAGAAAGAAGAAGAAGAAGAGGAAGAAAAAGACAATCTCCTTAAAACGAGAGAGTATCATTTCTGTATTCCTGCTGTCCTGAAAAGAAGGTTCTCTCCCATTTTAGACGATAAAATCAAAGATTTTGGGGGGGGGGGGGGGGGGAGAGTCAAGTCGGGTTCACTAATCGAGTTATCAATGTCAGAATCCAGCACAAGGATTCCTTGGGTTTGGTGTAATCCAGGTAGCAGGTGTGGGAAGAAAGGGGAAGAAATGTGGGGTTGAATTCCGAATATAGGACCAATCCATCAAATGCAAGTCTGTCAGCTCTGAAAGGTAAATTAAAGCAAACGCTCCCGGATTTCCCTGAAACTTGCTTCTAAAATCTCTTCGACCTGGAAATCTCTTTTTAAGGCCCACCACTCCCTCTCAAAATGAATGAGCCACCCTGGAAAATGTTATTGGCGTGAACAGAATGGGAGGGAAAGAGGAGAGGCCGTCGCCAGGAAACTCTCTTTCTTGTTCTTGTTCTTTATTAAAGTGCTTTATTCTTGTTCTTTATTAAAGTGCTGGTTCGGGGTTGCCCGCAATTGGGATTAATAATTACCGTTAATTTAAACACTGGGCACACAAGGAGAATAGCCGTCATAAAGATCTCCCCAGACCCTTTCATTCCCCAGTCTGAAGTGTTTGACCAGAGGGAATCAATCCACAGCAAACTCCTGGCCATGGAAAAAAGTGATAAGGGAGAAAGTCTTCGACCCGGCTGCCTTTAGCTTCCCCGCCCTTATGCCCGCCCTGCCTTTCGTGGGGTTGGAGCAGGCCACTCTCCTTCCCCAGCCCCAGGCCTCTCAGACCTCCCACCGTCAGGCCCTCTGCCTAATGCAGGGGTCTCCAACCGTGGCCACTTTAAGCCTGGAGGACTTCAACTCCCAGAATTCCCCAGCCAGCTTTGCTGGCTGGGGAATTCTGGGAGTTGAAGTCCTCCAGGCTTAAAGTGGCCAAGGTTGGAGACCCCTGCTCTCATGTGTTGGACTCCCGGTCTCAGCTGGGGATGGGGAGAGTTGCCCTCCCACGCATCTGGTTGTGTGGCCCGATCCGCATCTAGGTTAAAATTCAGGAAAAGACCGATCTTCAGCTGTGGTTTTGGCACCTCAAGTATTCCAACTTTGAAATGTGACAGGCGCGCATTTTCTACTGGAATCCTCCTGCTTTTCCTTTCCTTTTTAAAAAAAAATTTTTTTTTTATTTTTTTTTACTCCGAAGTATATTGTCGCCTGTGGTTTTGAGCTGCTGTTCCCCCCCCCTACACACACACACAGCACCTTTAAGGCTTTGACGCTTCCTGGAAATCAGAAGACTATCCTCTCAAACGACTCAAAAAGCATCTCGCGCCGGTGAACTGAATTCGGAGGTTTGCGGTGACACCGGCTCCGTTTTTTCTCGATCTGGACACTGGCTGTGAGACCCAGGCGTCTTTGCAGATTATGGACTACAAAAACCAGCCGTGGCCGAATCCTATTAAGTGACGAGGGGTGGGCGGGCGGGCGGACGGAAGGGATGCGTAACAGGTCAAGGCCAGAAATAAAAATAAAAAAATTCAAATAAAAATGGAAGGTTGAATAAGTTTCCAGCTGCTGGAATTGCAACTTTGCTTGGGCAGAGGCGACTTCAGGTGCTGAACACTTCCGCCTTCCCCTCCTTCAGGTCCCCCTGCGCTTCCTTAGCTGTCCCGAAAACAAGGGAGGCGAGGCGAGGTTTTTGTGTCCAGGCAGGGTTTCGTCTGCTGTGGAAAATAAAAATAAAAAAACAAGAGCCCGGTTGCTTTGTAGGGCTTGGCCAGTACCAGCGATGGACTTTAGCTGGGATCTTTCTTCTCGTCCCTGCTATTCGGCCGCGATGCGGAGCAGGTCTGTGTGCTGGGATTGTTGATAAAGAGATAACACGGCAAAACACGTAGACACACACACACACACACACACACACACACACAAATCTGGGCATCCGGGGAGCGGTGGGGAGGGTTTCGGTCTGGGTTCTCCAATCCTTTTTGACCGTATCCGTTGTATAATTGAGCGTTGGATCCTTTTTTTTTTTTTAAGAAAAAACTTTCTCTCCCAATTTCGTGTTCGCGTTTTTCCCCTTTTCAATCCTTTTTAGCTCTCGCCTGTCCCTCTGCCGGAACCTTCCGGCTCAAGAGAGCTGGCGGGCTGATTCATCCCGATTTGCGCCATCCTGCCGCAGACCATCACAACGCATCCGCAATGGGCTTAAGAACCAGCGGCTCTCAAGATCCAAGTAGTTAGTAGGCCCACCTCGCTGGAAGCCAAAGGTTGCAACCAATTGCCGCACCGTCCCCTCCCACCAAAAAGAAAGGGGAAAAAACAAAAACCCTCAGCCTCCCCAGCCTGGCCCGTTTATTTCCCCCCTCCCCCACGGCCGGCCCACAAGGGGCCCGCGGGTCATGAAGGGGTGGGGCTGGCATCGATTTGGGGCAAAGGTCTGTTCCCCTTTAATTAGCGGAGGAATCTCGTTTAAAGGGAGCGGAGGGAGAAAGAAAGAAAGAAGGAAGAAAAACAAAACAATGAGGGAGAGAAACGTTAAGATATTTGATCATTTTATTGGTCAGTTTATTTGTACTAGGCACACTCCGGCCAAGCTTCCAAACGGTAAAAACTTCCTTCACGGTTTAAGATGGCTGGCAGAAGGGCGAACCTGCCACCAGGTTTTAATTCCGGAGGTTTCCACGAGGCTTTACTCCAGACCGGAGCAACCTCTGTTGTGTAAGGCTCCCCTCCATTTCTGCGCGGAAAGTCAAGAGAATCGGACCACTTCTGGATCAAATCCGTTTGGTTCGATCCAATAAAGTAAACGGCGGGCCTTCATTCTCCCGNCTTCTGGATCAAATCCGTTTGGTTCGATCCAATAAAGGAAACGGCGGGCCTTCATTCTCCCGGTCCTGGAAAACACCCTCCATCTTTGCAAGGCTGGCATTTTATTTTAACACTTCGTTCCTGCCGCTATGCCAGAGACAATATCAGAGGACAAAGTCAGGCATTTTCAAAGTTGTTGGGCTAAAGGGTTTCTTTGATTTAAAATAAAAAAAAGAAATAGTTTCCTCTCCCCTTTTTAAACAACAGGTGGATAAGAGCTAAGTATTAATTTTTCCCTGCCTGGGAAAATTCATTTAAAATTTACCAAAAAAAAAAAAAAAAAAAAATCCAGACCAAACTGTATGCTGTATATTTTACTCCCATGAAACACATTTTTTTCCAATGTTGTCTGAAAAGGAAAACACTAATTATACGAAATGTTATACAGGGGTATGTTTTACATTGTAGTTTCAAAAGTCACCATTGCATCCACCAGAGGTACTATTCTAAAACTGATATTCACACAATGGGACTTCCTTTTTAATAATAATAATAATAATAATATTAATAACATGTTAGAAACATACAGTGTTGCATTTAGTACAGTATATACATTCCCTTGCTCGCAAGCGAAAAGAAAAAACGAAAAACAAATCCCTACTCTCTTGTGTAACATGCTTTATTTTAAAGCCTAACTTTTAAAAACACTGTGGAGATATTACTAACTGCTTTTATAAAATTAATTTTGACATTTCAATATATATATACATCCTCTCCCGTCGTTTTTTTTTCTTTTAATGTTAACAATGCTAAACATAAAAAATAACAAGCTTATAGGAACATTAAAATGTCATACCATATCCAGTCAAACGTTTGTCCGTATTTTATATATATATATTTATAATATATGTCCTTGTCTCGGTTGGGAACATTTCTTTCCCATTTTTTTTTTTAAAAAAACCTCTTTCCATTTATTTTAAGGAGCCGAAAAACACCCTGTGGAAAGCAAAGAACGCCGAAATTTCAAGGGTTTCCCTTCTCTCTCCTCTCCCTCTGCCTGGGTGGATTAAATTCGGCTGCCTAATTGCTCCTTCTCCGCTCGCTCTCCCCACCCGCCGCAGCGCTGTTGGCTTTCTACTAAAGGTCCAGGTTCTTAGATGCCAAGGCGAAGCAGCCTCCTTCGTCCCTTCCGACTGTCACGCGCAAATCGATTGCCTGCCCCTCCTTCCCCGCCCGCCCGCCCGCCCTCCCCTCCCTCCCCTCCCCACGCAGCAAAGGAGAGCAGCCACCCCGAAGCCCGGCCGAAGAGGCTTGGCCTTTTGCTCACACCGGCCTGTCCACGGCGTATTGGCAGGCGCTCAGGTTGGAGGCCGGAGTCTGGACGCTGGCGTAGCCGAAGCTGGAGTGCTGCTTGGCTTTGAGTCTCAGGCTGGCCAAGCTCGAGTTACACGTGTCCCGGTAAACGTAGGGAGGGGTCGGCGGGGCATAGGGGCAGGCGGGCGTGGGCACGGCCGAATTGAGCGAAGGGTTGCTCAGGTTATTCAAGTTATTGAGGCTGTTGAGGCCGGAGCCCGGCACACCGGTGACGGCGGAGGGCACCATGCTGGAAGACATGCTCATGGACGAGATGGAGTTGGGGGGCGAGAACATGCTCTGCGAGGACAGCGGGTTGACGTTCATGGAGTTGAAGAAGGGGAAGCTCTTGGTGGAGAGCGACGCGGAGGTCAGCCCCTTGGCGGCCCAGTTGTTGTACGAGTAGCCCGGGTACATGTCGTCGTAGGGCTGCATCAGCCCGTTGAACTGCGGCCCAAAGCCGTTCTTACAGAGTTCCGCCTGCTGGTTCCGCTCCCGTTTCCGCCACTTGGCCCGCCGGTTCTTGAACCAAACCTTAAGGAGAAAGAAGAGAGAGAGAGAGGGACGGAGGGAAGAAGAGGAGGGAAACAGAGCGAAGGAGAGAAGCTGGTCACTGCAGTGAAACCAAAGGACATCAGCATGCTCCTCCGCACTACGGGGCTTCCCAGGCTCCCCGAGGAAAGCAGAAGGGGCAAGCGAGCACCAGAAACCAGAACCCTATCTCCCCCCCAACCCTTTTTCGGTGACGCCCTCCCCTCCCCTCCCCTCCAGCCCCAGCCTCGGACTTTACTCGTCCTGGTTATTTTAGCAAAAATATTTTTTGAAAAAAAGGCCCTCTTAAAACGAATGCAAGTCCTTCTGCGGAGCCCGAACAATAAAAGCCTCCTGATATGACAAAAAGAACCTTTCAAGGCTCCTTTACAGGGGAGGGGAGGGGCGGAGGAGGGGGCAGAGAAAAAGAAAAGACTTTAAGGGTTGTCCGAACGTGAAACGCACCGTTATTTACCTAGCAAGGGCCTCTCCCGGCCCTGCCGTTTTTGGAGAGAAGACCACCACTGAAAACCTTTGCATATCCTCACGACCACACAAGCTTCCCTTCCAAGAAAGCCTTAAGTAACCTGCGCGGAAATGCCCGGGCTGGGCTCCAGGGTTAAAGGCCCAAGTCCCAGTAAAACAGCGCGAGGTTCCGTTGGCAGAGACCTCTCCCCTCCCTCTCCCCTCCCCCTCCCGAACGCCATTTCCTCAGATTTCGCTGAGGTCAGCACGGAAAACCTGTTTAGCCCAGACTGTTACACCTTTGGCACAAACTGGTCCACGGAGCGAACAGTTTTGTTCCTCTGGCCTTGTTAACATATAGTATGGCTCCATAAACAAAAAGGCCTATCCTGGCATTTACATACGTATAATAAGCACACACCAGCTCGCCTACGCTGAATTTTAACAAACGGGCTTCTCCAGAGAGCGGCCAATCTCCTTCTCCTTAAAAGGCACAAAAATGTTTATCCGCAGCTGACTCTGGAGACGGGGAGGACTTTGTTCCTCGCCCCGACAAAAGGTTGAAGTCCGAAGGCGAAGATCCTTCCTAACAAACTCTGATACCTAGCCAAGAAAACGTCCTGTGCATCTGCTGGTTGGTTTTCACCTCTCCGCGTTTCTGCCATCTCTCTCTCTCTCTCTCTCTCTCTCTCTCTCTCTCTCTCTCTCTCCTTTGCAGGTCATTCATTTTGATCCGAGTGGCAATCCTGAACAAAAGGGACATGTCTCCTTTTATCACCTCAAACCACTAACTCCCCTTCCCTGCAAAGGCCTGGAAGTCTAAGGCGAGGACGTTAATCCGCTTTAACACCCATTTTTCTACACAGGAGAGGAAGAACCGACCCTCGCGATTATTTTAATAATCCGGGAGTAGTTTACAATTTAAATCCGGTCACTGATTTTTCTCTCCAGCAGCCCGGGAGTGGGAAAAAAAAAAAAAGAAGTCGACATAAATATCGGTTAGGAAACCTTCGAATAAATCTTTTACCTTAACAGCTGGTGACAGGAACGTCTTTCTTTCATGTGCTAATCATTAGTAGAGCTAAGCCCTTACGGGGCTGCTGCTTCTCCTGCGCTTTTGGCAAACTTTGCTCTTAGCGCGAGAAGGACGGGCGCCTCCGCCGCCCAAGACAAAGGCGACAGGCGCGCGTCTCTTTCTCCAATCCACATTCCCAGTTGCCTGCGCGGCCCACCCGCCTCCTTCCGATGTGGATTGGGATGGCCGCTGCTCTTGGCTTGACCCCAACCGAAAGTTCGCTCTAGCCGGGGACCCGCAGCGCTCCCCCTCGATGCAAGCCTAAGGCCGCGGTTTGGACTGCTCTCTCTGCGCGCCCGAAACGCCGAGCCGAGCGCTGCAGGCAGACAACCTGAGGGGGCGGGTGGTGTTTCCGCCATCTGCCCCGGAGGGCCGGGCGTCTTTTTCAGGGTCCCAAGAGCAGAGCCACGCGCTGTTTGTGCAGGCGGCATCGTGCCGAACTGAAAGTAATAAAGGCCGTTTCCTTCGTCCGAGTTTGTTTGTTTTTTTTCTCCTTCCTTTTCTAAGCGTTTGGGACGACAATCCGAAAAGCTGTTATGGAGCAAATCAGTCTAGATGTGGTTTACTTATGATTGGAGCCACCATAATAGTAAAGTTGGAAATCTGAGGGTTGATGGCACCGCCCGTTAGGACACAAACATAACTTGCTTACAAGCCCAACAGCAGCTAGAGCAAAATCTCAAAGAGCAATAAATTCTATTAGAAAGAACCCAAAGGTCGCAAAGGATTCTGGAAAGTTGCTTCAATACTGTACTGTAATGTGCCGCGTTGTTTCCGAAAGGACAATTTTCCAAGCGGAGGACTCGATTCGAGACCAGGTTAAATAGCTTTTCCGTTTAAACGGTTTGAACCACAGGAATTCCGGGTGAATTGACTGAGGAAGCCAAAAAGGATCAGCTTCCGCCTTATACTTTGCCCTACTTTTTCCCCATAGCTTGTTGTTTATCTGCGCTTGAGTCTCATCCTTTCCGATTTTTAATTAAAAACAAAAAAATGGGGATGTGTGTAAGTTCTGAGTATTGCAATTAAAAGGGATTCGTCAAAAGGACGGTATGGAATGGATTTTAGTGTTCATTGGTCTTTCCTAGATTAAAGGAACACCAATCCATTCTATACCACTCTTCGACATTGCAAATGCAACATTTTATTTTCGTAAATATGGATAACTTCGCCACAAAACAGCATCTCTTTTGATTCTACTCCTAGTAGTAAGGAGTAAGTAGGGCTGCATTCAAAAATCCTGTCTTTTCGCAACGATTGTTTTGGAGAGTCTCTTTCACTCTCATCCAAGAAAACAATTGTGTGGTTTACCACCACTCCTTTTTGGAAAATAGCTCCTTCTTCCATCTCCCTTTCCTTGTGTGCATGTGTGTGTGAAACAACAGCGACAACACTGAAGCAAGCTGACCTCTGCTTCTCCGGCATCTCTGCCCCCTTCCTCTCTTTTCACTGACTTCCACAGAAACCAGTGAAATGAAGTAAACTCAATTTACTTCCACTTCAAATAAACCTTAGGATTAAATCCAAAGGTTCACTTGCCAACTTTCCTGATTCCAAGCAGTAGTAATTATTCAAGCCCCACGGAGTTTTAGAATCACTAATCCCATCGAATTAAGAGACCCCCCCATCTATGAATTTCTGCTTAAAACTTAAGCTTGGTTTACACAGGGAAAACTCGAGCCGCACCGGATTCCATTCGGTTTTCCTACCAAGAGTAGTTCTGAAATACAACCTTGATAGTAAAAACGGGCCTCCCTCCTTCCTCTCAGGCGCACTGGGGAAGTTTCATATATATGTATATATTTTCCTTTCCCCTCCGACTGAGCTGCCTGATCCTGTCGGATTTTAGGGGCTTTTCGGATGGAGCTATAAATCTAAGGCGAGAAGAAGGCTGGGGAATAAGCCACCAGAGTTGTGAAAGCGGAGGGAAAGGAGGGGGGCAAAGAATGCGGAGAAGGGAGCGTCGCGAGGCCTGGGAAGGCGGCCGAGGTCTGGCATTTGGCGCATTTGAGCTGGGCGCACGTCGGAGCCTGCCTGAGCCGCTTTCTTGGCGCAGTTTCCTTTGCTCCTTCGCATCCCGTTCCGAACACGCCGCACAGTCGGGGCCATCCATCATCTTCGGAGGGGAAGGCAATCCGTCAAGGCTTGACAGATACAACCGAGGAGCTGCGCCGGGCCAAAGCCCGCCTCGCTGGAAGCGAAATCGAAAGCAGCGGCCGCCGCCGCCGCCGCCTCTTCCCGCGAAGTCCCGCCCAGCGTCCCCACCGCGCCTCGGCGCTCTCTTACCCTGACTCTGGCCTCGGTGAGGTTGGTCCAGACGGCGATCTCCTCCCGCGTCGACATGTCCGGGTAGCGGTTGCGTTGGAAGGTGGCCTCCAGTTCTTGCAGCTGCTGGCTGGTGAAGTGAGTGCGCTGCCGCCGTTGCCGCTTCTTCTTGGACGGATCTTCGGCGCCCGCGTCCTCATTCTTGCTCGGTTGGTTTTTCTCTTTCTCTGCGGAAGGCAAAAAAAAAAGCAGCGTCGGGTCAGGGGCCCGTCGGGGAAGAGGGAGGGGAGGAGGAAAGGAAAGGAAAGGAAAGGCAGCGGCGGCGGCGGCGGCGGCTGCAAGGCAGAAGGAAAAGGAGTCGTCGCCCTGCCCTGTTCCCTCGGCCGGCTTCACAGGCCGGCGCCTGGAAGCCCACGCGAGGCCAACCTCTGGGAAGAGCTGCGAAACAAGCCCGCTTCATTGCAGCCCGCGCTCCTGACAATCAAGGCGTGCGCCATCCGGAAGGAGCCACAGCCACGGCGGCCTGGCTTAAAATGAGTAAGAACCACTTCAAAACAAAAACAAAAAGCCCAGGAGAGTACCTATCCGCAATCAGGTACAGGAGCTTTGGGGAGAAGAAGCAGAAATCCGAAGAGCTGCTTAAAATGAAGGCGCTTCCTTCCCAGGGAAAGAGCCCATCCGAGGATGGCAAAGCGCTCCTTCATCCTTGAAGTGCGCCTGCAGGATGAGTGGCCCACGGGTGAGAGTGGCTTCCTTGTGCTCTGGACTCTCCCAGGCTTTGAATAGAAGTTTTTTTTACCAAAAGCAGNTGGCTTCCTTGTGCTCTGGACTCTCCCAGGCTTTGAATAGAAGTTTTTTTTACCAAAAGCAGCGGCTAAAAATGGGAAAGGAAGGGAAGGAAAGAAAGGGGGATTCCCACTACTAAACTATCTGCTTCGACGATTGTGTAAATTAGTCATTCCCAACTTGAACGTTCAAACTGCCAGGTCCAAGCAGGTTTGCTGTGATTATTCAAGGGATTGCTCACTCCTTCTCCCCTAAGCATAAGGTTTTATTGCAATTAAACATATAACCACGCTGGTTATAATGGGACAGTACAAGTCTAAACTGACAATTCTTCTATCATATAGAACAAGGGTCTCCACAACCTTGGCAGCTTTAAGGCTTGTGGACTTCTGTTCGCAGAATTCCCCAGCCAGCAAAGCAATAAGCTCCATTGCCCTGGGTTGAAGGCAAGCAAACACATACACACGTTTTTAAAAGGACAAGGCAAGGATAAAGTATTCATGAGAAATGACCTGACAAGATTTTGAGAAGACCGAATATTATCTTGCATATTCTTACTTTTTTTTTAGACCTACCCACTTTGGGGGCATCCAGAAATTATTCCCAACAGTAGATCCCACATTGGAGGATTGATATCGATTGATATCTATTGATATTGATATTGATATATATTGACAAACTACCCAAAGGAATAAATGCCTATTTTCTCAAAAACTGCAACCAGAATGAAAATCCTTTCAGAAGCAGTATAGCATAGCAGTAAGTTTTATGTACAATATGAACTGCAGTAAATATCTATGAATCATATAGACACACTATTTTCTTTAGGTCTCAAGATTGTTGTCCTTTATATAAATAAGAAGTGTTTCGGAGTCAGAATGATTTGACCTTANGAATCATATAGACACACTATTTTCTTTAGGTCTCAAGATTGTTGTCCTTTATATAAAAAGTGTTTCGGAGTCAGAATGATTTGACCTTAGTATAATTGGAGGTGGTCATGCTAATCCATGGTCCATACCCAGTGAAAACCTGCAGTATTTGACTCAACAGAAGGTCAACTATATCCGTGGATATAGTTTTTATTTTTTTTTAAATGTATTTTTTAAAAATATTTTTTTTTAAATGTATGCAGCATTAACTCAAGACTTGGTGATTGAACCCAAAACTATAGTTGACCATGTTCTCTTGCAAAATAAGTCCACTTCAGTTCTTTCCTTCTCCCTGGGCTAAAATCATGTACATTGCATATTCTGACAGAGCTCTTCCAAACAGGAGCTGCAATTGCAGTTAAACTCTATGCACATTGATTCTAAAGTACATCCAGTTGATCTCAACAGGACTTACTCTTGAATAAGCTCAGGCAGGAGTTGTCTTTCAGCAGCATGGTTTAGCAGAATTTCCCAATGCAGCTTATTGGAAAGTCTCAGCAACTTGCATGGAGGCTTACAGCCAGTCGGTTTCGGGGTCCCTGAATTCCGCTCTCTTGCAATCACATTAATTTCACTAATCTCAGATTAGTGGACATTTTGGACATCTTGTTATTTCAAGAGCTTTCCCAGCCCCTCCTTTAGTTTCTAGTAAAGAGTTCAAATAGTTACTCTTTCAGAGAGATATAAAGTCTGCCTGCATCAGGTGATACTCCGAGGAATTGTTGCTCTGTCTGACTTCTTTCACCCGAGCTCCTGCTGGGTTTACTGCTGGGCTAGCTTTTCTCCCCGAATACCAAGACTGGCCCAGAAGATGTAATATTTAAAAAAAAAATGACCCCATTCTTTGCCCTCGCTAGACCACAGAGGTAAATACCTGCAACTACCTGATTCACCTTCCCCATCTTAAAAGGAGTAGAGAATTTCTTCTTCTTCTTCTTTTGCTGATGTTCCTTTGCGGTTCTCTACCTTTTTAATTTGTAAACGATGAAGTAACGGATCAGTCCTCAGGCCATTACCTCTCCCCCCCCCACCGCCCGTTGCCACTGTACGATAATGGGAAGAGAAGCCGGAGAAGGTTGGTGCTGGATTGGGGCAAGAAGCGCCTTACCTGCGGCCTCGGGCTGGAGGTGTCGGAGATGGTGTGAACCTCCAGCCGATGCTTGGCAGAATCCAGGACGGATCGCGGCTGGCCGGGGGTCAGGGCTGAAGCCATCACCAGAGCCTGGTGTGATGGTGATGGTGTGGTGTGATGGCAGGACGAGGAAGAGGAAGAGGAAGAGGAAGGGAGGGTGAGCAAAGCTTATTCCCGGCTCCCAAACGCTCCAGGCTGAGAGATTCTTTCAGGCAGTTCATCGAGCGTCGCCAGCCAGGAGCGGCGGCCGGAGCTGCGCGCTGCGCGAGAAAGAACCCGGCGAGGGAGTGGGAGCCGCTGCCAGGGACAGAGGCTGCTGAAGCCCCCTGGCCAGAGTTCGGTCCTTCCCGGCCGGTCAGCAGGCGAGCGAGTCAATCAATCAATCCCGCCCGGACCTCAAGGCAAGGGAGGTCCCCGGACGGCCCCCGCCGAGTCCCCGCCGCATCGGCGGCTGCAAAGCCAAGGCTCCGGCGGCACAAGCCCCCCGCTGGGGAAGCGTGGCCAACGTGAGCCGGAGACTCCCAAGGCGGCCGGCGGAGCAGACCATGAATAATCCCCCGAGAGGGCTCCGCGGGCCGGCCGATCAGGCGCAGAGGAGAGCGAGTAGATCCAAAGCCATAGGTGGGTCGCTGCAGAAGCAAGCAAGCAATCCCGGGCGAGCGGTCTGCGCGGCGGTGGCCGCGATTTCCCTCCTTTTCTTGGGCGCTCGGAGAGCCGGACTCCTCACTGGCCTCCCTGTTTGCCTCACATCTTAAACCCGGAGGCCGCCTTCCCGGGCCAGTGATATCAAGCCGGCCCCTTCCTCTCTCCTCCTTTCCAGCCTTCCCCCCGAGAGCGAGACTCGCTGCGGAGACCAAGACGGACGCGGAGCGCAGCCAATCGGAAAGCGCAACGCCCCGGCGCGAGGCTATAATCAGAACAGCCTATCAGAAACTTAGGGCAAGGCTCAATGGAAAGCTTCGCTGTCTCCTCTCCCTCTCCCTCTCTCTCTCTCTCCCCCCCCCCTTCCCCAAACCCCTTCCCTCCAGTCAAGTTTCAAGCTGAGCGTTGCAAGTCAGCAAAGGAAAAATTGGAAAAGCCAGGGACGGAAAGCAGGAAAGCCGTCGCTCTTTATATTACCTAAGCTTTCATCCTTGGGAAGAAGAAAAAGAAGAAGTGTGTGTGTGTGTGTGTGTGTGTGTGTGTGTGTGTGTGTGTGTGTGTGTGGCGGGGGGGGAGCTTTCTCCCGCATTTATTTCGGACATGCCTGCAAGAACTCTTGGAGCCACTCATCCAACCCAACCTGGAAGACGAGGCTCTTCGAAATCGCTGCCCAGCACGCACCGCACAAACCCGAAATGAAAAGAAAGCAGGTATCTCGGAGGTGAAATGCACCTTCAGAGTTTTTGCGACGACTTCCGACTTTTGTTTCAGGGACGCAGAAGAGAAACGACCTTCTTTTTTTAAAAGAACAAGCCAAAGTGAGCGATTGGTCCGAAAACGTAAGAACTTCTATCCGCTTAGGACCTCTGTAATTCCACTGGCTATTTATTATTACACTGAATACGCAGTATAATGAACTCCCGATTAATTGTTCAAAATCCCAGATGACCTTAAACTATGAGATTTTTACTGATCTTTAATGTATCCTCTTATAGTCATCTACCTCTTCGGATTCAAAAATCTTGTCTAATCCTAAACACATTTCATTCTTTTGTTGAAGACTGCAAAGATTTGAAATTCGTATCCATCAAATACTGGAACAGACTAATTGGCGGTTGACCCCTTCTCCCTTCCACCAAATAAAATCAAAACTGATATATCGTCGATATTTTTCACATTTTTTAAAAAAGTCCTTAACATCCTTTTGCATATATTTATTTGACAATAATGAAAACCAAATAAGAATAGAAGAATGAAAAAAAAAAAAACTAGAAATAAACCAGATGCTGAAAACTTCAATTTGCTTCTCGCTTGGCAGTTAAAGCAACCAGGTGAGGGTCCTAATCAAGGAGACTCGCCCGCAGAGACAGCCTATTATATATATATATATATATTATAATATATATATATACACACATACATACACATATACATATACATATACATATACATATAACATATACATATACATATACATATACATATACATATTTACATATACATATACATATATATAACATATATATATATATATATATATAATATATATATATACACTGTTCAGCTTCCTTCGGTATTATCCCACGTCATTGTAGTGCTTTAAAGTGTAGCAACGTTTCAGCAGAATCTCATCTGCCATCCTCAGGCTTTTGTATTTTGTACAGAATCCTGTATCGTCAGACGAACACAATACAGATTATTTATTTATTTATATATATATATATCACTGAGGCGTCATCGGAATAACACGATCTGTCTTACTCCGCTGAATTATGTTTTCCATCCGCAAATACGGCACTGCAACTTGTGGCGACGTTGCGACAAAATCGGGACTTAAATCTCTTGACAATAACACGCGCATTTGAGCCGGCCTGCCTACACAAAAAAACGAAATAAAACGTTGCGGGTGAAACTGGCTATTCTTCGCTTCTTTTTCTTTTTTATAAGGTGGTGTTATATTACAACCTATGAGAAAAAGCAAAGAAGATCTCGTAGACTTTGGCTTCAAGGCGGAAACCTTCACCTCCCTTTCAAATCTGGGGCAGTGTGAATACCCCGAAGCGTTGCTTCTCTCTCATCGCCCCCAAATCTCCTCGATTGTGGTGCGCTTTGCGTTGAAAAGGTGCTTTGGATATCGTTTCTTCATCATCGCGGGTGGGGGCAATGCCCCTTTCATTCTGGATTCCCAGTTACTAAACCCGCGGAGTTCCAGCAGAGAGGAACAAGATGGACTCAGGAAAGAGAGCTCGGCTCAGACTCGTAGGATTTGACCCCGGCGCCTCGATTTTCGGGATGCCGCTCGCCGCTGATCCCCGGATGTTGCCACAGGAGAATGGCTGGACCGGTCACTTTCAACCCCATCCCCGTTTCCATCTCCCCTCCCCGTCTTTGTGGAGACGGTCCCCGCCCCTTTTGTCGCCTTCCCCGCTAACCCTCCCCCCGAATAATTTTAGCAGTATAGCTAAGAAAAAAAGCAGGTCTCGTTCATTTACATGCCGCTCATTATCCGCTCATTAAACGGCGAAGCTTTATCCCTGCGATTTGGCAGCGACCTGCCTCTCCTCGAGACCCCTCCGCGTTTGGATGCAGAGAATTCTCTTACATTTGTAGTGGATTTTAAGCTGATAAGACTCTCATTTGCTTAAGTCTTTTGAATAGGGGGCTTTCGATGGGTCTAGCTCTTTTCTTATTGGATTGCCTCTAATTCCCCCGAGATCATAAAGTATATGTATAAAGTAAATAGTTTCTCCCTAAGCACCGCCAGCAGATGACCTGTAAGTAAATCAATAAGAATCCGGAGCTTTTCTCTACAATTTGTTTACTAACCATAGCCCGGGTTCTCCTTAACCTCCCAGGGCCACGAGGGGCTCCACACGGCGCGTAAATCCCTCCAATCCCTAAAGCAACTTGGACCCTGGCGCGGGGCGCGGCAGAAACTACTCATTCGTAGCAGAGTTGGCGACAGGAGGCAGAAAACGCCACAAACCGCCCCTCTCCCAAAGAGAAACCAGGAATTTCTCCTCCAAACTTGGGAAAAGGGAAGTAGTAAGAAGAAATGAACGGGGTGGAGAAGGGTTGGCGCAGTTCGACCCTCTGAAGTTGGGTGAAAGAATACCATCCGTTCTCCCATCAGATTGAAAATGCCCCTTTCCGCTCAGAGCGATGCCTTCTCAACCCAAGAGCATCCTAACGCTTTCATTTCAAGCAATCCTAAAGATACACCCCCGTCTTCCATTAAGATAGGCGGGAGGGAGGAAACCAATCCAACTGACTTTGTATTCGCAAGGGGTGATTATAGTAAAGCTGCACAGGAGATACACCATGCTTACCACCTTTGCTGGTAAGAAACCAGCGCCTGCTCTCTGCGATCCTAAATACAGAAGCCAGCACCGCTGCTGTCAGTGAGACTTCCAGTTAAGGGAATACAAGAAAGCTGCCTTGCCAATTTTGAGCTCAGAGCTGAAGTGGAGATGTGGAAACACCAGTTTTTTAAACGGAAACACAGGCGTTTTTGCTACTCCTGAGAAAAATGCAGATCCCATGGGGTTTACGAAGACTAGCCATAGCCATCAATGACAAGAAAGGTATTTAAACCCGGTTAAAGTTGAATGAATGGCTTTACATATGTTACAGAATATGGCCCAGTAAACTGTACATGATGGTTTGAATTGGGAAGAGAGTGTTGCTGTGCATAGAAATTGCGCAGCAGCAGGCCCTATCCTGGTTCCCCTTGGGTGGGTTGGATTTCAACCCTTATAATCTCATTGACATTTGGAGGGCACCAGCCAGGTTAGGAAAGGCAGCATTTCTCTATCTAGTTGAAGTGAGGGCATGACACCCTGACGTCCTCCAATTCCTACTTGATTGAAAACCTCCTTGAGAATCTGGATTTAACCATCTAATCTAATTTTTCAGATCATGAAATCTAATTATTCTTAACTGGTAGCAACCCTCAAACAGGAGCCATTCACAAACTCTCTCCTATTTTGAGGTGGATTACTAGGGCTGAATTGTTTCCCTAGAAAAGGACCCATGCTTTACCATTCACCTTAATTAACTATCTTCTTCCAAAACACCAGCCATGGCAAGATGGGCATTAATATTTTCTGAATGGCTACCTCATCCAGACTTGGAAAGCTGGCCCCTAGTTTTGAGTCAAAGGCCACCAGATGGCAGAAAGTAGCATCCAACATAACAAATTTAAATCAATGATGATAATGAAAATATTGATAATAATGATAAATGTGATCTGCTTCTGTACAAAAATCAAGGATGGAAATGAGCAGTTTGAAAATGTGAAAGACAAATGCACAAAAATATATTTATTGTGGAAGCCGTAATTGGCTTCCTATATCATATTTGCTCAAAAGAAGTTAACTAATCCAACATTCTGGGTTTTAATATAAGTGATTGATGGTTTAATGTGTCATGGGAGTTTGTTCATTGCTTTATGGTTTTAAATCAGCCATTAAATAGTTTGTTTTGGGTTATTTATTTCTGTCTATCCCACCTTTATTATCTTTACAAATAACTCAATGCAGTGATCATATCTTATATCCCTTCCTCCTCTTATTTTCCCACAACAACCTTGTGAGGTGGGTTGGGCTGACAGAGAATGACTGGCCCAAAAACACCCAGCTGACTTTCATGGCTAAGGAAGGACTCGAATTCATAGTTTCCCAGTTTCTAACCTGGTGTCTTAACTACTTTACCAAACTGGCTTTTATCAAAGTAATATCCTTGCAGCAATGCTCCAAGGCCGCTTCTGTCAAATAATCATCAAATCCAAACAAAATACACCAGCATCATTGAAGAAGAAAAGCCAAGTTAAAAAAACAAACAGTAACAGTGCAAAAAACATGGCATTAGTGTTCAGAGCCACATGGTAGAGTAAAACAGACCCTGCAGGAAAGGCTAATGAGTTAAGGCTTTCTATTTTTCTTAAAATAGTGTCATGGGGAGAGCAATTGCACTGTACAACAATTATGCTTTAGCTCGTTGCCTGAATTCAGTTTTGTCTGGTGCCTGGTGGAACCTTCAAACTTTCATAGGAAGTAGCATTATGCCAAACTCACCAGGAGCAGCGTATTTCCTGAATTAAAGGCAGTGGGTTTTCAACTCCAGCTCAAGAATGGGTTAGAACTTTCCGTATGTTAAGAATCTGCTCTGTCCTTGAGAAAGAAGAATTATACACGGGCAAGATGGGTTTCATAAAATTCGCCGTCCCCACCCTCACTGTATTTTATCAAAATCCACAGCCAGGTGTGGTTTACTGGACTTTTATAACTAGACTAGCTCTATACCCATGTTTCACGAAGAAACTATGTGATCAAGCTTAATTTTCAGGCAGGAAAATAAGGATTTTTTTTTTTTTTTTGGCCTCTGTCTACCACATCCATCAGTATTCATCTGGGTCGCCTCCTGTCATTGGGTAAGACAGTTGGGGGCTGTCTGGAAACTGAAACATGGAAATTGAAAAGGTATTTGCTGTGTGAGCAAGGAGACAGCAAGAAGCCTGGGTGTGGCTTAGCTCAACTGTTCTGTACTAAAGCTGCTTGGTGCTGTGAAACTAAAACTGAAACTGAAACTCCTGTCCTCTGCTTGTGTTTTTCATTTGGAAGAGATTTCTTTTCAGGTGGGGAGGTGGAGTAGAACTCCTTAGCATCAGAGCGTGTTAATAATAATACATGAAATACTAATGCTCTGATGGTCATTTTGAAAAATCCTTTCTTAGTGAGCACCTAGAAGCCAAGAGGAACATAGGTGCCAATTTTCAAGATTATAGGTTTTACAGTAGTGGAGATTTTGTGATGATGCATGAGTGGTATTTTGCTTTTATATGTATATAAATTGGCCACCAATCTCATCTTTGAAAAGTGAAAGGGCTAATCCCTTAACCTGGTAGTTCCTGTCCAAGGTGTGGCATGTGGCATAGCTTTCTTGTGTCTCATCTCAGTAGCTTTTCATACTCACTCATTTTTTTTAGAAGGAGGTCTCGCTTTGTACCTCTGATCTTGGGGCTGGGAAATAAGAGACCTGGGCAATGCTAGTATGAACTCACTTCTACAGTCACAGGCTGGAGCCAATGGGAAGGTCTCTTGCTAAAATGCCAGAGGTGTGAAACATGCAGTTCTTCTCAGGCGCTTTTGATCTTGGACAAGACTTTGTTTTTCTTAAAGAAGTTTGCATCATATAATTTTCTTTTATTTGCATATGCATTTTACCCAAAGGTGTTCCTTGCATTGATCTGTGTGAGATACAGTTTTACCTAAAGTTTCCAAACAAAAGCCAACTTCATGGTGGTGATGGTGATGGTGGTATCTCACTCAGGTTTCTCCCCATGCCTTCCAAATATTGTCCCCTTAAAGTAGGGGTCTCCAAACTTGGCAACTTTAAGACTTGTGGACTTCAACAGCCAGAATTCTCCAGCCAGTTGAAGTCCACAAGTCTTAAAGTAGACCTTTGCCTTAAAGCATCTCATGAAGCATCTACAAAACGTAGGCAATAATTAAAACACAATGCTATAATTTCTTGTCTTCCCTAACACCACCTTAATTGAGCCCACGGTTCCAAAGTGCCTGCCCCAACCCCTTCAGTGAAAGAACAAGGCAATCCAGTTATGCTAACAGCAGCTGGAAAGCTGGCAAGGAAACTACCTTTCCCCAGGGCGGTTCCAAACCTTACATTAGAAATGCAAGTCTGTCATATTAAACTTAAGCAGACAATTGACTGACAATTAATAGGCACCCTCTTTTGTGCTACACTTTAGCATTCATATCATTCCAGGAAAACGAGTATTATTTACTTTAATGCAATTTCTAAGTTGTTTAGATAGTTTGGGAAAGTTGGATTATCAGTGGTATAATTCACTGCCAATGATAATTGATAAGAAATAGGTAATATTCTAAACTTGGCAGAACACAAACCTGCAGAGATATAACAAAGAAGTAAAAACCTCTTGTGGCTCTCAGAATGAATTGAGAATTTTGTAGTGAGCTGCTGCTCAGGTACAGTAGTCATGGGTATGGCAAAAGGACATCTAGCATTTTCAAACTAGTCAAATATAAGTTGTAAGGAGTTTGAAATGATGATCTCCATTGATTCAAATTGCATTCAAGTATCCTAACTGGACAGAATTATGTGTCCAAGAACAGTTCAAAAGACCTTATACATTCCTCAAAAAAACCTGCCTTTTAATTAGGAGGAATAAAACATTGAAGCTTCAGAGTTTGAAAATTCCTCATCACTGATGTTGTTACTGATAATTTTAAAGTGCCGGTTAGTTCTCACCAGTAAATCTCAGAATTGTGCCATTAAAAATACAATAGACTCTTCTTATCTTTCTCTTTGTTTGTATCACACCCTTCCTTCGAATAAATTGAATTTGTATTCACAATGCGCTAAATTATCTTCTGAAGAACCTTTTAAAGGTAGACTAATTAGGCCAAAGTCACATATGCAACTCTACAATGTGCCCTTAACAGGTATGCAGTGTTAGGTTTCAGACTTATAGAAAACAACTGTAAAATATTATGAAGTGTTTTGAAGAATCACACACACACACAAACACACACACACACACACACAGTGTCAAAAATGAAATGAAATAAATAACTTTATTGCTTGCTAATATGATAACAGACCCAGAAGCATATTCCTTACTCCCATTACAGGTTGCTCAGTTTTCTAATTCATAAAAGTTTTCACAGGTCCATCCCCCCAGAGCCAAAAATAGACTGGGGTAACTTCCATGGCAATTGTGTATGAAGGCAGGAGATGTGCTGTGAACTTGAGGATACTTCAGGCACCACCCTAGTTAAAGAGCAGGGAAGTGAANTTGTGTATGAAGGCAGGAGATGTGCTGTGAACTTGAGGATACTTCAGGCACCACCCTAGTTAAAGAGCAGGGAAGTGAACCTTGGTCCAAACCACATGAGCTTTGCTAATGGGCTTCCCCCCCCCCTTCATCCCAAGAAAATGCTAAGCAAAATCAAGGGGCAGTGGGTTGCAGTGACTAAAATGGGATATTAGAACAAAGTACAACCTCCTTCAGATTGGCTCTCAGGCAAGAAATTGTGATCAAGATATTCTCCTTGTTAAATAAAACAAGTACATCAAATAATGCAGGTAGTATAGCAGGATCAGGAAGACATGAAAACCACGCAATTCCTCTTTGTTCAATTCTACAACAGGAACTTCAGTTGAATTTCATTTTGTCCTGTTCTCCAGAGACTGCAATTCCCAAATAAAGCTTTAATTTGCCAGGAACTAGATCTCTGATAATTAAGGATCTCATTATGGAAGCCAGACAGATAACCCTTGTTTAGTTGCATGTTGGTCATAACAGTAAAGAACAAGATGAGTCCTTCAGGGTTAACCATGTTATTTTTATTGAAGAGAAACCATTCATTGTTTTTATCAGACTTCCCCCCTCACTTAGATTTAGAAAATATAGTTTTATTCCAGCCTGTGCTACAATAAAATGATTACCCTCAGTTAGCAAGCAGAAGTCTGTTTGTTTAGTTTATGGAGCAAAAGGTTTTTAAAGCACCTCCTGGGTGTTCCTTAAATCATTTCCTGGGGCCAGTAATCAATGTGAAAATAACAGGGTCTCATTTTCCTGTTTTCACAGCCACCACTTCAGCACCAAAGAACCAATTTTCTCCTAAAAGCTCTATGGACAAATGCAAAGCAAACAAACAACACCTACACTCTATTTTGGGTGGGCAAGCAAGGAAGAAGGCTTAAAGAAAGGTGGCAAATCAAATGCAAACCAAAAGTAGGGAGGGAGGGAGAGGAGGGAGGGAAGGAAGGAAGGAAGGAAGGAAGAAGAAGAAGGAAGGAGGAAAAAGCCAAACCAATTTAGCTGGTGGGAAAGAGAATTTTTTTTAAAAAGGAAAAGAAATGAAAACAGAACAGAAACAACAAGCAAGCAGAAAATAGGGAGGAAGGGAAAGAAGAGAAGAAAGGAAGAAACAGTGGATAGAGAAAGAATAGCTAGCAAGCAAAAAAGAAAAAGGAATGGACGTAATCTTCCTCTCCTGAGATATATATATATATATATATATATATATATTATATATATATATATATATAATATATATAAGTTAGTGTGTGGTGTGGTGTGTGTGTGTGTGTATGTGTATATGTGTATATGTGTATATGTGTATATGTGTATATGTGTATATGTGTATATGTGTATATGTGTATATGTATATATGTATATATGTATATATGTATATATGTATATATGTATATGTATATGTATATATAATGTATATATGCATGTATGTATGTATGTTATATAATACACACACACACATATATACAACACGCAGCACACACAACACACACATATATATATCCTCATTCCAAATCAATTTAGCTGGTGGGAAAGAGAAAATTTAAAGAAAGAAACCAACAACAGAAACAGAAACAACAAGCAAGCAGAAAATAAGGGAGGAAGGGAAAGAAGGAGAAACAGTGGATAGAGAAAGAATAGCTAGCAAGCAAAAAAGAAAAAGGAATATATGTGTTTATATATATATATTATATATATAATATATATATATATATATATATATAATATATATATATATATATATATATTATATATATTGTATCCCATATATATCCCAATACACACGTATACACGCACGCACAACACATCCTCATTCCCTCACTGTTCCTTAAGATCAGTTTGTTCTGCAACCTCGGCAACTTAGAGATGGGTGGACTTTTATTCAGGCAGGCTGGGGAAAGTCTGGAAGCTGAAGTCCACCCTGGTCAAGTGGTCTCGGATGAGATCCGCAAGGCTTTGGGCGATACCCGCTCCCCGTTCGGTTTCGGGGGCCCGCAAAGCCTTTCCGAGCAAGAACCCGTTGCCTTGAAAAACGCACAGAAAGAGTGCGAAACAGAGAAGGGCGGCTTGATGCCTTTCGCCCCTCTGGGATTCCGGCGACTCGCCTTGATGAAGAGCCATTCATCGCACCCAGTCAGTCAATATTAGGGAGGCGACGGGGAGGGGCTGTTCGTTCTTAAAGGCCGGGTGAAGGAGACCCCAGATCGCCCCAGGAGCTTTTTTCCTGCTCACGGCCGAAGCTTTTCCTTGCGCGGCGCCTCTCCGCACGGCCGATCGAACCAGGTTGCTTAAATTCGGAACCGGGAACGACGAAGGCGCAGCCCGTAGGATGGGAGCGGGTTTGTGTGTGTGTTTGTATGCGTCGTCTACATTTGCATGCGTGTCTGCACCAGGAGCCGAAAGTAGCAGGTCCTTGCCCCTTTGCAGGTTCTTCCTATCCTTCGTTTACTGGCATTTTTCCAACCCTTCACAGCAGCTCTGCTCTGAGAGCTCTTTTAAAAGAAAGATAGTCCTGAGAAAGCCGAAAAAAGAGCGGTCCTAAAAGGTGGAATGAAAACTCCACAACAATGTTTTTGTTGTAGTTGAAAACTTCAACAGTAATATACTTCACAATGAATGGACAGCTTGTGATTGCTTGAGTTTTAACTGGTTGTCTAAGAATGCCTTGGAGAACAGTATATAAAAAGATTTTAATGCCATGTCCCCAGACCAATTTATCAGCTAAATAATGGAAGTGGGATTTGATTTTTGTTCTGTGTAGTCAAACTCAGCACTCTGGTTTCACTATTTCATATTTCAATGAGTAAGCAATGCTCTTCCTTACCCTGATGTCTTTCCAATTGTTCTTGAATATAACAGGCACATTGTTTGATAATTATAGGAATTATAGTCCAGACACCAGATTGAGGGAAATTAATTACAATTGCCCAACACACTATCTTTCTACATGTTGCACCTTTCCACAATCTGGTTTTGTCCAAATAACAGCACTTTAGGAACTGGCTGTGCAATGGATTTGCAGACTCCCAAAGAATTCCATGGACCAAACAAAGCTTGGTCCCAGGGTACTGGTTGGCTGAGCCAGCAGAAATGATGGGAGATGCAATTAAAGATTTAAGGACAGCCTATTAGAGAAGTTTGCAGAAGCTGATAGAAGCAGCTGAGGGCATTTGGGCCCGTTCTCCAAAAGATAGATGGAAGAACTGAGAGAGTTCAGACCTCTTGGAGATAGGGGTTATTAAAACTTCCAGGATTGGATCTATACCACAGCTTCCCTCCCTTTCTTATCAACAGTGTCACTGTCATCATAGAGTTGGGACATTTTGTCTTCCGCCATGTTTATGATCCTTTGGAGCCGAGAGAGCAACAGGAATGTAGAAAATTCCAAATACTAAAAGAAAACTAAGGTTAGCTTATCTGATCTCATGCCCCCAAGGAAAAGTATCAATTCATTTGATCATTTCAAATCCTGCTTCATGCTTTGGTTGGAGTTCTCTTTATGCAAGGAGCAGAGGGCTACTAAACCATTCCTTAAAAATCAAAGATCTCAAAATTGCATTCCTCCTTCATAAGGAACACAATTTCTGGCTTTTTGNTCCTTAAAAATCAAAGATCTCAAAATTGCATTCCTCCTTCATTAGGAACACAATTTCTGGCTTTTTGAGATGGGATGTTTGCTTGGATTGGCACAGGCCCCACTAGCGAAACCCCAAAGGTGCTACAGTAGCCAATGCATTCTTAAAACAAAACACTGAAGATAAAAATGCCTGTGAACCAGAACAGGACAAATAAAGATAGTTAAAAATGCTTTAAAAAGGGAGACAGTAATGGCAGAATAACTTAAAAGTTAATCTACCATTTTATTAAACACACACACACACACAGTGACATGACCATACTAAGTTAAATGCTTGAGTCATACAGATGGCCCAGGAAATTGTTATGCTATTAAATTTAGAAAACCTTAAACCAGGCAGTCTACAAATGTATACACAGATTCAAGTGTATTCACTTTAATTTATGTGTGTTAGTGCTTGGTAGTTTCCATTCCTCCCATTCTCCCAGTCTTTTGAAAACATCCTATAAAAAGGGTTAACTCATAAAAAGTGGTCTCCTAATTCTTGGATAAAAAATTCAGAGAGGAAAATTTCTAAGCCAGTGTATTTAGAACTATAATTAATTTGTGTAAAAAAAACCTCCACCAATATGGGTCCAAAGAACTTTGGGTTGTAAATGTTCTTCTGATTTTTTTTTATTCATATGCTACTTTTCTGGGGCAATTTATTTATCGTCCTAATTGTAACATACTTCGGAAGCCACCATATATTGAAAAATGGGATATGTGACAATAATACATTCTTCCCTGCAAAATCAGTTGAATAATTGGATCCAAATGCAGCTTACTCAAAAGTAAACTCTTCTTTTAAAGATCCTAAGGGATCCTATTAATTAAATTAATTCTAAAGGGATTAATTCCTGTGCCTAAGTAGTTTACTCAGAAGTAAACCATATCATTTCATCAGGTTTTCAGCATAATAGATTTACTTAAGAAATATTCCTGTTTCCCAAGAAAATCTTCAGGGACCTTGACTCCCCTACAAACTATAAAAACTACCAGGACACCAACAAAACTGACAAAGGTTTAGAAATCTGAGGCCTAAGGCTTCTCATCATAAAGGTTATTCTAGAAAAGAGATTCCACACATGTAACAATAGTCCTATTGTTTTATATATTGCTTGATGTGGTTTCAGGTTTGAAATATGATGTAGAAATAGGTCTGTGGTTCAAATGTAGCCAGGATGGCCCAGATAGTTTTATGGTTGCTGAAATTACTCTCAACACCTTTACTCAGAATATAGTCCCACCGAGTTGCTCTTCTATTAAAAGGCTGCATGCACCAACAAAAATATATGATAAATCTAGGGCAGGAAGAACCCTTAAGTTTGCAGTTGCAGACACACTTATTTGGAATTTAGTGAATCAGAACTCTCATTCAGAATTGAATTCTGAAGAAAGATGCATTGTGTTGTATTATAAAATGTAATCCAAGGATTCTTTTTTTGTTTGCTTCTTAAATCTGAAGTAGATCCATAGGGTCAGTTACAGGAAAACCCTGAAAAATTACCCAGAGCATCACTTGACATTTTGAGCTGAAGCAATCAGGAAATGGGAGTGCCCTTTCTGCAGTGAATTGAGATAAACTAACATTCTGCCTATGGGAAACTGATGTATAGCCCTTTGACTAATAAAACTCTTTGGAAACTTTACAACTAGATAGGGTGAAACCCTTGAACATTCTTATTTATTTATTATTTGTTTCTTTGTTTATTAAATTGTGTATTGGCTGCCTACCCTACCATAAGGTAACTATAGAACATAAATAAATTAAAAGCAAGAATTTCAAATCAAGGATACATGGGAGGGCAGGGGCAGAATAGGAGAGGTGGCATCTGTTGTTACCTCCATTGGACCACCCCATTGGACTGGTCTCCAATTGGGGCCACAGGCCAACTGGCAGAGACAGGTCTTTAGGCTTAGGAAAGGATATGAAGATTGGGGCCAACCTCACATGGGGGGGGGGGCNACAGGTCTTTAGGCTTAGGAAAGGATATGAAGATTGGGGCCAACCTCACATGGGGGGGGGGCAAGATGTTTCAGAGGACAGGAACCACAGCGGAGAAGGACTTCTTCCTGGACTGAAGAGGTCCATAGCACGCCTCCTCTGGTGTCATGAATGGGACAGGCCAATCCCAGAGGGCTGAGATCGTCTCTCAGATAGACTGTATCTTCTATACTGATTGTGTGTCCATCCAAAACAAGCTAGTTGAATTCAGTGGGAATTCCCCCCCCCCAGACAGTGTTAAAGATGTATGTCCTTAAGCATCCCAAAACTCACTTAATGCCAAATTCAGCATTTCTCTGGAAACATTTCCCACTCAACTCAGATGACTTCCCCAATAACAACAATAGGTCCCAGTTCAGTTCTAAGGGAGTTCAGTGCAGAGAACTACTCAGAAGAGGTTCAACTCCTTCTCTAAGATACACAGCCTCTTAGATCTTGTATATTGCCTTGCAGATTTTTTTTTATGAATTGAAATGAAAAATACATTATCTGACCAAGCAAATGTTGCTCAATAAATTACATGTTTTAGTGCTTGCATTAAAATGAAATGAACTTCTATACAGGAGAGTATTTTAAAAAGTCCTAAAAGATGTTGTGTACATAGATATCTATGAAGGCAAGTACAATAAGACTATTAATGACTTTTAGTTAGGATCAATGCATAAAATATTTCACTCCTACAGAGTATTAGTTGCCCAGGGGCACTGCATTAAGGCATCCCATTGACATGGAAACAAAGACAGACACAAAATACTCTTGGTCTCATTCAGTTAGCTTTTCTGATATCCTTATGCTAACAGGTATCAACTATAGTTGGATAGCAAAATGTAAATGTTACACGTTTATGAACTGATCAGATCTGATTAAGGTTGGTTTTGAAATTAAATTGGTTCAAATAGCCATTTTATTCGGTTTGGGATTCAATTGGATCATTACGCATATGTGCTTTTACGCCAAAACTATCAACATCAATTTGGACCAACATAATGTGATTTGTCATATCAAATTGATTGGAATCAGTTGGAATCACTCTATATTGTTGACATGGTGGTGAAGGTAAAGGCCAAGATTGAGGAGACTTAGAAGAAAGTTTACCCTCAACCCACATTGGGTAATTTTGAGCCAATTATTCTTTCAGTCTAACCTACCAGTCAGGGCTGTTGTGGGAAAGTTGAGGAGAGACTTTTGCATACATTGGGATATAAATCAATAATTCGATACAAACACGAATATATAGTTTTAATTTCAAAGCAATTGAATCTTTGTATAGTTTTTAATAACAATATTACAACAAGAAGAATGAATACAAGAATGGCTAGATGGCTGGAGATAGATAGATAGATAGATGATAGATAGATAGATAGATAGATAGATAGATAGATAGATAGATAAATTTTAATGTTAGACTTGTGTGGCAGTCACTAATATTATCTTTTTAAAAAAGTATTGTCTTTTACAAATAAAATGCCTCTTCAAAGGTGTACATTAAAACAATAAAAGCAACACCAGATTTAAGCTTGGTGGTGCTGAATTGAATTGTTTGGGGTCAGTTAACATATTTAAAATCTATGAAGGATTAATCTCCCTAGCAACATGTCTCCATTAAAAATAAAGAAAGAAGGATAAATAGGCAACTTAACTTGTACACCTTTCTCAGTACTTCCTTTGAATTAGACTTCTAAAATAAGTGATATTCACTTTTGCCTGGCTTACCTGGACATTTAAGATTTCAATTAAATGCTTGTCAGTTTAAATTTAAGCACTGCCCAGAATAACACTGTTGTTGTTTTTTTGCCTAAGTTCAGGGCAGTTTACTTTCTAGGAAGCCTGTTTAGCAAACATCCCACCCAGACTTCGAAAAACCGGTTTGTCACAAGCAAGGCTGTTACAATTGGACTCTTTTTCCACTTCTGTATTTTTAAAACAAAAGCAAAACCCCAATCCAGTGAATTCAGCCCCTCCTGCTTAAGTAAAGCCTTGGAATTGCATCTGCTTGGAGAATTTGTTTTAAGGATTGCAGAAAGTCAAAAAGTCTTTCCAAGACCTTTGAATGAAATACATTTTAAGATTAGAGTTCTCAGATGTCATTGGATTGATCATAGAGCTGCGTTCTGAATAGTCCTCAACATATTCCAAATAATTGAATTACGGTAAACTAGTCAGCAACGTTTGCATTGTAGTTCTTTTCATAGCAAAATCGAACATATATTTATTCACCAGTAAGCTCCACTGAATTCAAGAAGAATTATTCCAAGTTAAATGTGCACTGAACCATTGAACAGAAGAATGTCATTTTACAAATTGCCCACTCTCCACCCAGTGAAGTTGTTGAAAATGTATTGAACAACACATGCTCTCATCTACAGTGCCCATTACCCTCAACCATTGGCCAACCCCCCCCTAGAGATTATGAGTAGATGCCTGGTCCAGCAACTCTTGGAGTGTCCTGGAATAGCAAGGTTGTTGAATATTTGGTTAAGGAAGTCAAAATATGGGTATTTTTGTGACATTTGAAAATTGTTCTAAGTTTTGCTCAAATTTTCTCACTGCACTTAAAACAAAAAAGCTGCAGGAAGATGTATGAGTTTCACTGCAAAATATATTTAACAAAATGAATCCTTTCTTTTGAAGGTGAACGCTTCAGTGATGATTCCAGGAATGCAAGCAGACAAAAGACAGCAATGGAATTGCCTAAAATTCATCAATGGAAGCCTCCTTTCTTTCTCACTTTGCCAAATAGGTTTTGGAATGAAAAGGACACACAACTGTCCCTGAAACTAACTGGCTCCTTAAAATGATTTTATTGGGGACAGTGGTCATTCATTTCATTGAATGAATTTATCAGAAATCTTTTTCAGACCTGCTTTTGAAGCTCTTTTTGAAGCTCTTTTAAACACAGGGTAGCTGCCAAAAACAATAATCCTATGCACTCTGCTGGGGAATAAGATTGGTCTACCTAAGATAGTAAACTTCATGAAGGAAAACAGGAAGTGGGGAAGGATACAGGCTACAGGGCACACTTTTGAGCCATTTCAAACTCACTTGTGTTAAACATTTCCTGAAGCTTTTATTCTTGACACCTATGGCATTTGGACAGATGCATCTTATCTGTTTATGTCTTTTAAAGCCACATGGCTTTGTGGTCACTTTCTAAAATACTAAACGTAGCCTGTTCCCACCCAAGGCCCCAATCCTTCCATGGGTGGGATTGCAATTTTCTTAATTTTCTCATTCCGATTTTAACAAGCTGAAGGTTTGAAAAGTGGTTGAGTCCTATTGACAACTCCATCATTCTCACTCAGGATATGTTTAGCCCTGGAATCTTTTCTCCAGTATCATACCATCTGGTCCTCAGCTTAGCACCAAAATGTGTTTTTTTTTTTTTAATTCCACCTTTAGTTAAAGTTGATTTTCTCTTTTTTTTCCCCTAAAAAACTAACAATCACCTTTGGCCATTTCCTTACTGATTCAAGAGAGTAAAAAAAAAAAAAGGACCTTGTGGCATATCGCACAGAACTAGAAATGAATAAGATAAAAAAAAAAACTCATGATGCAGAATGAATGGTTAGAAAAATCATAATTTGTTTTCCAGGGAAGTTCGTGATGGGGGGGAGGGAATCCTCAACTTTTCTTCATCCAGAAGTGAAATTCATCTAGTCAGGGCTCTGCAGCCAATATCTTCTGTTGGTTGAGCCGCTCTGAAGAAGAACGTTTCTGCTTCTGCTCGGCTTATAGAAGTTTCCACCAAATTCGACTCAGGGCATCCACAGAATATGGAGGTACTTTCTGTTCTGGATCCCGTCTCCCTCCTAAATCAAGGTTGTTTTTTTGTGTGTGTGAGGATCCCACCTCCGGGCCTGGATCTGATTGAAGCAGGCAACCCTGATCCCCTGAACTGGCTTTCTTCAACACTTGATTCTTCTTGCAAATGGTGCCTGTTTGCTTTTAACATCTCGATAAGGTATGTTTCAATTTCCCAAGTCATCATTCTCAGAAGCATTCTCGTTGCACGGGAGGGATGTTTTTGTTTTTCCTACCGAGGAATCTTTCGCCTGGAAATGGTGTCCCCTTGTTTCGAGTCAAAACACTTCAGGATCTCTTTGGTGAGCTCGGCGACGGAAGCCCAGGCCTCCAGCCAATTCGCTTTTGTTGTCTTACAAAGGGGTTTTTCAAGGGTGGCCTCGAATTTTTGCACGGACGCAACTCCGCGGCAGGAAATGCCGCCGCTCCTGCGCGTTTGCAGGGACATATGAAGTTCACGCCCAGTCGTAGCGCGCGTTTGTATACACTTCCTTTTCAGCAAATCTCTATGGCAAACATTGTTCTTTTGACCAGATCACCAGGGGAGTGCCAGACCCTCCGGGCAAAGGTGTTAGATCACCACTCTGATCAACGCCATAATCGGCAGCGTCAACTGCACTCCAACTCCCGACAATGGATCTCCCTGGCTGGGAATCATAGAAGCTGTAATTTAGGTGAAGGGGGTCATGTCCAAGGCGGGCTTCTCTCCCTCCCTCACTTTTACCAACTTCAGCATGAACATGCCCCATCAAAATGTCTCCCCCCCCCCCCCCCCCCCCCNCATGAACATGCCCCATCAAAATGTCTCCCCCCCCCCCGCCCTGCCGCGGACACGTGCAAAATAAATTCGCTTGTGCTAAAATCACCTCAAGAAATCCAGTGGGGCAATCACGGGTGATGGGAGAATTATTGCAAGCTAATGCCCGAATCCCCTTCTAGGCACGGTGGGTAACAACGCTTTTGAAACAACTTGAGTGGCACTTCTGCCCCAGTACTTTCTTGAGAGGAAGGATGGAACTCAGTGGAATTTTTCCAATTAGGAAGCAATTGGATTTAACCATTCCTGCGATTTTCTCATAAACAACCCTGCCCATCTGCATAAACAACGCTCCAAAGAAAGTTGTTATTATCTTGGGGGTATTAACGAAATGGCATTTCTGCTAATTATACACAACTGCCTTCTAAAAACAAGAACAGCCAGAGCCATCTTATTATGATTGTAATATACTGTATACCACTGCAAAAAGAAAAAAAAAATCACGTTTATTTTTATTTCCAGGTTGTTGGCTTAAAAAGCAAAAGGGCTGTTTTTCCTTTTCGCTATGGTGCATTTTGGATTGGGAAGCAATTCAGGCGGCTAAACTCACTTTAATAAAGATATTTTTAATAATATACCCGGGACCTATTTTTTTTTTTAAATAAACACTGATACTTAACTGAAAGAAACAAGAAAACATGCCATTTGTCTATTTCCGAGGATGGCAAAAAGCAAAGACCTATCATCGCCGCTACAACCTTTGGTCCTAGTTTCTACACCTCTCCCTGTAAGCAATCGTGCCGTATCTTAGATGGCGAACGCTTCGAATAAAGACGAATCAACTTTTTACCCTTTTTTGGGGGGGTGGGCTGGGCTGGGGGGGATAAAAGAAAATCGCCAAGAGTGGCGCGCCAGTAGCATTTTCTGGCAGATTTCTGCTTGCTCAATACCAAATATTTCCCCTTCCCGGGAAAAACACAAAACGAAAACCCAACCCGATCCGTTTCCCTCGGACCCAGCAGGTTTTCCCCCCAGCGGCTCTCCACGCCGCGCCCGTCCTCACCGGCAGAGGGCGCCCTTGCACCGCCTTCAGCTCGCCGCCCTGCGCCGCGAGGAAAGCGGAGACCCTCGGCCGGGTCGCCGCGGACGAGCCGACGCAGCTGCTCAGGAAGCTTTGGGAGAGAGGGGAGACCCCCCTCGTGGTCCCTCCTCTCCCACTGCGGCGCCCACCCCTGGGATTCCCCCCCACCCCCCCCCGGGCNCCGGGGCGGGGGGGGCGGGGGGCCGGCCCCCCCCCCGCCTTAAGGCCGGGGGGGGGGGGGGAGACAGAGAGAGAAGGATGGTTTCACGGCGGGGGTGGGGGGGGTGCGGATCTCCCCCCTCCCCCCTCCACGGTCTGAGCAGGAAGAAGCGGGCCGCCTCGACTCACCGTTGGCGCTGGGGTGGGGCCTGCCGAAGAGTTTGCTGCTGGAAGCCTCTTTCCTGCCTTCCGGAGCCTCGCCGAAATCCCCCTTTTTAATATCAGGGTCTTTGGAGAAGAGACATTCGACGGTGGAAGGTTGTACCCCTAGGAGGGAAAGAGAAGGCTGTTAGTTCCTCAGAGGGGAGGAGTGTGTGTGTGTGTGTGTGTGTGAGAGAGAGAGAGAGAGAGAGGAGCTGAAGTGCTCGCTGGTTAGGCTAGGCGAGGTGGGGATGATGGAGCTTGGGGGCCTGAGGGATACCCTCAGGGAAAGGCGACGGTGAAGGCGCTAGTCCTCTTGGAGAACCCTAGAACCTCCCAGCTCCCCCTGGACCTCTGCTGTCCCTCTTTCTTTCTCTCTCTCTCTCTCTCTCTCTCCCCGCCTTTCCATCTTCCATAGGGACTGCTTGTCTGCCTCAGTTTGCGACGAGGCGACCATCGGGCCCCTCGATTCTTTCCAGCTCCCGAGCTGCGAGCCCGCGAGAGGGAGAAGGTCCGGGGAAGCGTTTGACCGAGCGGAGGGTGGCCTGGAATCTCGCCCGATCAATAAACCGGGGCGGCGGGGGGGGGGGGGGGGAAGCTACAGAATTTTCAGTGGGTTTCTCTGAGCCCCGAATTTTGCCCCTGACTGGGTTCCCTGTAAAACCTCCCGTTATAGAGATGTAGACCACCCTCCTTTAAGCTCTCTCTCTCTCCCTCCCTCTCTCTTTGAAAACGGTCAACAGGTAAACGGCGTGCAAACGCACCTCGACCTTAAACTGCAGGTCGTTCCGACCAAAGGCGAAACATGTTTCTTACCTAACTGGACGCAAGCCGAGACAAGTTTACGGCAGTTGGATTCCATAACCCGTTATCTGCAAAACATCAGACGGTTGGCATTGAGATAACATGCGAAATAAACTGTCAGCTTCATGAAGTCAAACGAAACAACAACCACAACAACAACGCTTTAAAGAAAAACAAAGCAAGCTGCTGCCTTAAACAAGCCACCCTTCAATAACGGATGGGAAATGAAAAACTGGCCCCTCTAGACGTCTTAGATAGATAGATAGATAGATAGATAGATAGATAGATAGATAGATAGATAGATAGATAGATAGATAGATACAAATCTGTTTGCCACCAGTCTTGCCCCAATTTGACTCTGGGTGATACCCTTAAAATAAAACCATAAATATGATGAATAAATTCATAAAATTACAACAAAGGTATGCCTAAAGATTGGTGCCACTTTCCCATAATTTCCAGATAAATACTTTGATTTAAGCTCAAGTAGATGCCAGCTAGCATGATGAAGTCTGGAAATTGGGGGAAAGGGCACTTAAGCTATCAGACTGGGAAAGCTAGTGTAAAAAGTCCAAGAGCTTTTTCAAGAATGCTTAGCTCCAGAGGGGTCTACAAGGTGTAGTTAACAAACTCAAAATGGTGCATACAATCACACAATCCAAAATTCACCTCTTCTTTATCGGTGTCAACTTTTTTTGGCCAGATTCTGCACACACCCCTGATTTGAGGTCATCTCTGTGAAGTTTATTCTTCCTCCTCCTCATCCTCACCCCCCAAGTGGCTTGTGTGTGTGTGTATATGTGTGTGTATACACTTGCAGATCTCTTTTTTCTGTGCAGCTCAATGCAGAGAGTGAAGCAGATGTACCTCACATGCTTTAAATTCTGATACTCCAGCCAAAGAAATGAAAGATTAAATTCAGGCAATCAACTTGATTTAAGCTTTGGACTTTGGAAGAAACCGAAGACTATCTAGCGTTCTCATTCATTGAATTTGAATTTTGACTTTGCATAAACTTCATTTTAAAATAAATTCTCTCTCTCTCTCTCACACACACACAAACACACACACCCCAAGTCCACTGATGCAAACCTAATGTGAATTCATGCCTGGAATCTGACAAATGCCCAGTGGCCCCCCCGGATATTTCTCTCCTGACAGAACCGTTTCAATGCACATAGATTTGTAGGGTTATATAATTAGAGGGGGAAAGTGGATTTTCTCACAGTTTTTTTAAAGGAATGCTGCATGCAGCATGGCAAAAGAAAGAAAGAAATTAAAAGGAAAAGAAAATCTCATCCTGAATAAAGGGAATAAGAAATCTCTTGAATCAATGCAATAAACATGCATTAGTGTGAAAGTTCCATTCACTCCTGTGTGTATCATAAACAACTTGCTTCAATTTAACTACCCAAAACTAATTTTTCCCCTGTTACATTTGAAATGGCACATTTTTCCATCCATCCATCTGTGATGGGGAATCCCAGCTTTTACAATCTGTGTCCCTAGAAATGGACTTGTCTAAACTTGCTGGATTTTACTGATTGATTGATTCAAATCAACAAGAGTGAGATTGGTTTCACGGAGGAACTCAACCCTATGGACTGCATAATTATCCCTCCCTCATAAAATTATGGTCTTAAGGCTGGGCATTTACCTGAAAGCAAAGCTTATGTGATTCAGTGCAACAGACTCCCAAATAAAACCAAAGCTGGGCTGCTTGTGAGTTAACAAGGGCTCACCCAGCATGATCCTATGAAATGTTAGTCTTGTCTAAATCCACTGGAATAAATCAATAGCTGACATCTTTGAGCCAGGAGAGCATATCAAGATATTCAGTTTAACAATGCTGTGATTTACATAGCGGAGCAGGAAGGTTTGATGGGTGTCACTTCCACCACGTGGGAAGGGACATTTTTTTCAAGAAACATGAGCAGGTGTGTCTCTCCATAGATACTCTTTTCCATTTCTAAAGATTTGCAGTGTTTACTTCACTGAGCCATCGCCATGCCACTATAACAGTGATGGAGACATGGAAATAGCCTTTGTACTGCCACAGCACCGACTGGCTGATGTTGCTATAAATCACTAGTGTGGATTGTTATTGGGGGGAAAAAAGGAAGGTCTGGGTCTGAATTTGCATTCTCCAGGGTCTCTGGCTTATTGGTGGAGAATGCAAGCCCAAACTGAGTCTCTGAGCCCCCTTTCCAGGTAGAGGAGGCAGCCTCTCCAGTACAGCTTCAAGGGGAGGCCTTTTGGGGATGGGGAAGAAACAGGGGACAAGAAAAGCAATGAACTACCCCCATTCTCTGCCTTTCTCCTTTGGCTGGACAAGGCTGGGAGAGGGGTTTTAACACTTTAGATCAGGGGTCTCCAACCTTGACAACTTTAAGACTTGTGAACTTCAACTCTTAAGTTGCCAAGGTTGGAGACTCCTGCTTTAGATGCCATCTTCACTTCAACTTTTAACTCTTCTGAAGAGTACTTTTTAAACTTAACAGAGCACAACAGAACAGGCATAATAACACTAAAAAGAAGTGCTAAGAAAGAAAAAAAAGGAACAAGATTAGCGCCTGATTGAGATGTCTGTTTGGAGACATTACAAAAATCATTACCAGAGCTCTCAACTAAGTCGATATGAAGTAACACAGATGGGAGGTTATTAGTCCAGGCTTCAAATGTTTACTTATGGTAATTCAGATAGAAAATTTGCATGTCCTCTTCAGTTGGGTAATTTAGCATCCCCATTCCCCAATATTCCCCTCCACCATTTCTGCGTGTTAACAGGGCGCTCACTCTTAACCAACTCATCCTTCTGAGTCTTCTCAGAAATCCTTGAAGGGAACAGGACAGCTCTGTCTCACTGGCTAATCAGAGACAGCCAGGAAGATGAACAATAATCCCCTTGACTTAATGATGAGGATGATGAGGGTGATACCCCTCCAGCCTAATTAAGCTGATTTACAAAACATGTGTCTCACAAGGAAAACTATTTTTCAGATGAAGGTGTGCTTTCTTGCTCCAGGGAGAAAATTCCTAGAAGCTAGGAACGATTACTGACTTCTTTCCACCCGGACTGGCCTTAAGATCTCAAATCAGTCATTTCTTTCCAAGCCATCAGCCATTCCTAGGTATTTTAGAGTAGAACTGGGTGCCAGCAATGGGTGCAATTGAACTACTGCTACAGTTTAATATATGTGGCTAGGGGGACATATGGAAAAGGTCATAAGTTTTTTTTATTTTTCAGGAGTCAAGACTGACATGCAAGATGCCCTGAGCAGAAGAAGCAGAAGACATTTTTACCCACAACCAAGGCCTAATTTGATATCTGTAGTGAAACTGTTAGAGAAAGGCAGTCGATGGTCCCTTTTAATTTCTCTTGGAGGGTCCTTAAAGTGGGTTTTGTCAAGCAGGTTTCCCTGGATAAATTCAAACTCTCAGGGTCATTGCTTGCCTTACTGGCTAATTAATTGAGCACAGGGAGACAGACAAGGCATTAATTTTTTGCTTTAGGTCCTTCATTTCCAAAAATTGAATCACTAGAAAATATTATTCTTTAAAAATGTGATATAGCAGGAGCTCTATTCATCTACTGTTTTCAAAATCTTGCTCTTGCTTATTTTGGAATATAAATATTTATTTGATTGCAAGGATTCCTGACAGTTGAGAAATAAAGGAATTTGCAGCTGAAGTCTATCCAGATTTAGATGCAAGGCAGTACCAAGTTAAAGCTAGTTGGGCAAGTAAGGTTAAGACTACAGTGAGAAAGAAGAAAGGAACCATGATTTCTGCCAAGAAAAAAAAATATTGATTTTTAAACACCCAACCTGCATCTATTGGGGGAGGTGGCAGGAGAAAGCTCTTGGGAATTACTGTTAAGCTTTATTAATATTAGCCCCAGATGCGAGACTGCTTTTACAGTACATGCAAATAATCCCATAAATACAATAAATGGAATCTTCTACCAAATAATTTGGAATCCACCAATCAATATTACTACTAGAACCCTTTTATGGACCCAGTCTTTTTCCTCATATACTTGCCTCTTATTTTCATGTTATTGTTTTAAAATTCACAAACTTAAATTGCTTTTATGAGCAACATGTGCACACTCTAACCAAAATTAGCTAAAATAAAATAAAGTGCATCTTTTACAGAAAGGCAAAATGAAATACATCACATTGCAGATTAGAATTTGGTATTTGCTGGGGGGGTTTCCCCCTTCCCTTATCAATAGCAAGTTGCATTTATAGCAATCACAGTTGCATTTTCATGGCATTTTAGACAGACCTGATTCTTAAGTGATACAAATAGGACTTCTTGAAAAAGTGCAAAAATAGGTCAAGAAGGTGGATGGGCATCAAAAGACATAGCCAGAAATTGTAGGAGGCTGGATTTGTTTTCATTATTTGGAATATTCAAAAAATTAAGAGAAGAATGTTGCCTTTCTCTTTAAAGGTGTATTTACCCTGAGGAATGGAAAGGAACTTTTGTAAAGCCAACTAAATTAATTAGAGGGATGCCCACCCCATCCCCCTTTCCGAACCCTTATTTCCTGCCTGGTTTCTTGTTTAATGTAGGTCTTCTTCACTGTTCCTTAAAAATAAAAGAAGCACGAATTACTCTTTATACTGCCTTTGGAAGAAGAACCAGATTTAATAATAGGGATAGGATGGCATCAGAAGGCAAGACAAGACAAGACAAAGCAAAACACCCTAACCCTCCCCCCCCCAAAAAAAACAAAAACCTGCCACAAACTCCAGAAAATGTTGCCTTTTAAATGAGGCTATAAGAAAGCGAATAGAATGTGGAGGATCTGGCTAAAATTAAGACATCCAAGTCTCAGAATCCCAAAGCACCTCACAGTTTGCTGTAGTGAGCCACCCTAGCAGGAATTGTAATTGTGTGTTTACGAAAGTTACACTTCAGTTATAGAGCAAGACTCAGCCTCACTGGGGCAACCCCTTGGCCTCCTCGAGTTTTTCCAAGACTGCATGAAAAACATTAAAGGACCATAAAGGCGGGCCATAATATTTTGCAAAGGACTGCGTTTGAGAAAGCTCCCTAAAAGGACCTGATCTCTCTCTGTCTGTCTGTCTGTCTGTCTTCCTTCCTTCCTTCCTTCCTTCCTTCGCCCTTATAACCAAGTAAATCCCACTAATAATGCCAATCCAGCCTCAAGAATCATGACCTGATATGCACCGCAGCACCCTCCTTACATTTACAACCGCCGCCACCAACCAAACCATCTCAACAAGCACTAATACAAACCATCCGTCCAGTAACTCATAATCACAAAAACCACCTCCTCTCGCATCCGCCCCCCCCGGAAAACACCAGAGCCCCAAAAAAAAAAAACAAAAAGACAAAACTAAAGAACAAACAAACAAAACCCTTTCCCGCCCCTTACCCTTAACACTTACCTTCCTTCCTTCCTTCCCTGTCGGAATCCCAGGTGAGATTGCAAGGCCAGGATGCCAAGGCATGCTTATCAGCCACAAGGGAAACAGAAAAGAGGGCAAACCAGAAGGATAGCGCGAGTTCGTCTAAGTCTTGGCAAAGGCGGAGAACCTGGGAAACGAGCGGGGACCCTCCGCGGCAGCCCCTGACCCAATTTCAAGCGGCTGGAAGCCGAAGTCTCGGAGCCAGCGAGCGCCCGAGAAAAATCACGGCCGGACCAGCCGCCGAATTGACTGCAATCCGCAGACTCGCCCCAAAACTCACACCGCCGGCCCACCTCCGGACTCGGGAGCTTACCGGCTTCCAGTGGGTCCGATGGCTCCTGCCTTGCACGGCGGGGACGGGTCCTGGATCCCGAAGCGCTGAGTAAAAACCCAGGCGGGAGGAGAGGGTTCTGGGAAAGGGTCGCACCGCCGGCCCAACTCCCGAGCCCGCCCGAGTCGCGAAGGGGCGAGCCCAGCAGGATCCCGCCGAGAAGAAAACCGGGTTGTGCGTGTGTGTGTGTGTTCTCGAACAGACCTGGAAGGAAGGGATGGGGAGGGAGGAAGGCCGGGGCCCCGGCGGGTTGGTGGCGGCGGGCGGCGCGGCGGCAGCGGTTAAGGCTTCCCCTGCGGCGACCCGGCCTCCCCCTGCTGACTCCGGCTCTTCCTGCCGGCTTCCAGTTCCGCCTCAACTCCGCTCGCTCGGCTCGGCTGGCTCTGGCTTGCGCTGGGGGAGTCGCTGACGTCCAGCAAAGAGTCCACCAAACTGGAAGCCGGCCGGCAAGCCGCAGCAGCGGAGGTGAGGGAAGGGAAGGGGGAAAAGGCAGGGTGAATAACGGGGACAGGAGGAGGAGGAGGAGGAGAGAAGAAGGCAGAGGGAGGCCAGCTGCTGCTGGCTTTGTGCTGCTGCTGAGAAAGGACGAAGCCCAAAGAAAAGAGATTGTGGGGGAAGCAAAAAAAAAAAGGGGGGGGACTCGGCACGGATGGACCCTTGAATGACGGCATGAGAAAGGGTTGGTAGCACGTTCCATATTCAAGCTTGGGGGGCGCAGTAGAAGTCACGGGCTCCAGGGCCTCTTGGCCAGTGAGTGCGCCCGGTTTAAGCAAAAGCCCAGGGCGGGAAGAAAAGCCGAAACGAGCGCGCTGGCAGAGGAAGGGGAAAAAAAAATCAAGGAACCGCCGCCGCCTTGGCCGCCGCCGCACGGCGGGACAGGCAGCGGAAAGCGAGCCTGATCAAGACCCGGGAGGGGAGGGAGGAACAGCCGACCCAGTCCTTCCTGGTTTGAATTGAAAGTTTGACGAATAACAGTTAAAGTTTGCCGAGAGAGACAACGAACGTTTACTGGCGTCTGTGTGTGTGGTGTGTGTGTGTGTGTGAGAGAGAGAGAATAGAATGCAATCGACCACGGTCGACAGAAAAGATGCGGGGGGCGAGGGCAAGGAGAAAAAGGCAGCAGCGGTCTCCAAGAAGCGAGCAAACCAGGCACAGAGGGAAAGAAACGCTCGGAGCCGAGGCGTGTCCTCCGTCCCGGAGGAGGAAAGCAACGAGCGTGGCCGGGAGAAGACGAACTCTTTCCCCCAGAGGCCTGGTTCTCCCCCCCCCCACCGACCCCCCTTTGTTCAGGCTAGGGCCAGCTTTCCATTTCCGAAAGTCGCAGCCACGGAGGGACGAGCCTCTGAAGCCGGCGGGGAAAGAAACAAGAGGGGAACCGTTAGAGAGGAGGTCAAGGAGGATCGAGGCCCGGAGGGAGCCGGCAGAGGATAGGCTGAAAGCAGGAGCGGGCTCGAGCCCTTGGAGCCGCGTGCAAAGGGGGCCTGGAGCCGTCCAGACCACCGCCGCGCCCCCCCCGCCGCCCCGCTCCAGCGGGCTTCCCAACATTCAGGCCTGCTTCTTGAACGAGGGAGGAAAAACGGGGCCTTTCCGCCTTTTTTTTTTTTTTAATTTCATTTTGTTTTACGGAGCTGGCAGCTGGGCAAAGGTGGGTGGGTGGCGGCAGAGCGGGCCGCGGGGGGCGAAAAGGCCTTTTCCGCCACAAGGTTCGCGACCTACAAGCCCCAGAAGCGCCTCGCAGGGTAGAATTTCCTCGGCTGTCTCTGCCCCCAGCAGGTTCACCCGGGGTCACCGATCATTCATTTTCGAAAATGACGAGGCGGAGGAAGCAAGGCGGTCTCCGAACGGCGGGGCTGTTTCCGGAGAAGCGGTTCGCGGGGCCTGTCCCGGGCCAGGCGCGCTTCCTCGGGAGCAAAGCTGGGGGCTGAGAGAAGAACGGGGGAAGAGATCCGGCCTGCTCGGCTCCTTCGCTCCCTGGCAAGAAACAACAGCGCGCGAGGATTTCCGTGCACACGGAGGGTCAATGCAGGGAAGATCGGGAATGTTGTTGAAACTGTTAACCCCAAAATATTAATAAAATCGATCACAGCAATTGCAAAGACAAATGCCCACCATGGCTGCAAAAGTTGATCTGCAGACACACCGAAAAACGCCGCCAACAAATTGTGCCCGCAGGACGCCCTTCAAAATCAAATCCATTTTTAAGCCCCAATACCGTAACCGTTTTCACATCACCGTTACATTTGATTTTGCTGTGGTGGGTTGCATTAAAAAAAAAGGAAGGAAAACTATTCTACAACTAAATTAACTCATCCCCCCCCCCAATGAAAAATAAAGTTGCTTTAGTTTGGTGCTCTTATTTCAGCGCTTTTACTGTAGTTGGAAGCTGAGAAATGGGTCGGTTCTGACGCAAAGAAATGGGCGCCATTTTGAAGTGTCTGATTTTTTCAGCCTACCGACTTAAAACACAGGTGACTTAGTGGATTCTAATTTACCTGCATTAAATTTTTAAGCATTTTCGTTTCTTTTGTTGGAAGGGAATCCTTTCTTACGGCATGGCTGTAAACCTAGGCCCACTTGCTTGGAGTAAAAAAAAAAAAGAAGAATAAACATGAGAAGGATGAATTTATAAGATACAAAAATTGCTTTAGTGGGAAGAAAAAAAAACCTCTTATTCCATCGATACCTTTTTTTTAAAAAATGTCCCTTCGTGTTTAAACGCCAAATAACAGTGTTACCACNAAGAAAAAAAAACCTCTTATTCCATCGATACCTTTTTTTAAAAAAATGTCCCTTCGTGTTTAAACGCCAAATAACAGTGTTACCACTTGCAGGCCATTTGAAATTAACGTCCTCCTATCATTCGTCCTACCGATTTTATTTGAAAAGGTAAAATATTTCGCCAACTCTATAAGCATCAAACATGCCCCGTAGGCCACCACAGGAAGGCACATGGTGTTAAGAGTCGAATCAGGCAGTTTCACTGCGGCTCACTCCCAAATGCACGTGTGAAAACCCGCATTCATGTCCTTGGGAAGAAGAGAGCCAGGGGCCCGAGTTCTTGTATCCCAACAAGGAATGCGAAGGAAAAATAAATCCATGGGGGTTAATCCTAAAATCTCTCTTTCGGTCGCTCCGTGAAGTGGAAGAGGGTGGGTGGGTCGTGAAAGGGGAGGGAGGGAGGGGGAGAGGAAGAAGAGCGGGAGAGAATGAAGCCTTTTGTTTGGCTCTCAGCGACTTTCAGGCGGCCCTTCGCCTCCCGGAATACCCCGGTGCTCCATACACCTAATTAATGTACGGACAGTAGTGGGTAAAATAACTAAGGTAAACAGACCCTCCGTGTGGGGACTGACTTTGCTTTGAATCCGTCTGAGGACCGGGAGAAGAGGGGGGCCTGCTGTTCCTTCTCCTGCTCCTTCTCCCAGCACCAAGATGCGCTCCTGGTTCCCCACCACTTGCCTATTGCAGGCACTTCAAATTAGGAACTGTCACAGACCTGCCTCTCCCCCCAATCCCCCCTCCCTCGAGCCCCAGCCAAGGCTGGCTGGCTGGTTCTCCGTCTGCGATACCTAACCAGACTGCCAGCCGGCCTCCAGTTGCTTTCTCTCATCCCACCTCCCCCCCCTGGTTGGTCCCCGGGCTGCCTCCCTTGCCCCCTTCAATGCCGGGGCTTCAGACCGGAGCACGACTAAGGCCGGGCACTTCTCTGTCGCTCGCTAGGAATGGGGTGCAGCTGAAGTGAGCAGCTGGTGAGAAATGCAAATGGCTGGTAGAGAAACATAAGATACAGAATGATTTTCATTCCCTCCTCGAGTGCGTGGAAGGAGCTGGACATACGTTTCACGCTCCTAATCCTTCTTTTACATTTTTAGTCATACTCCTATTAAACAACTAATTAATGCCCAGAATCGCTGGGGAATATATTAGGCAGACTGCCTCGAAACGGGAGTTTTGAAAGGTGGTCTGGAAACTGCTGGAGCTGCTTTAATACACGGATTTTAATTCTTTCTCTGCCCTCATCTCTCCTCTCCCCTCACCCTCCTCTGTCCCCNCCCCCCCCCCCCATCCCAGCACCATTTCTCTTTCTCCCAGGAAATGAAACACAATCCTGGGTAGGAGTGAAGACATTCGCCCCTTTTGGTCCCGGAATGCACCAGCCGCTTTTCTGAGCTGGCAGACTAGTCGTAAACAAAGTATGTAGCATCTTAACTAGGTTAGATCCTCTGGGTTATCTCAAGGTTACTTCTGTGAGAAGGTGCAGTCACAAGTGGCTACACAATTGCACGGGCCGGGGCATGACTTTCCCAGTCACTTAAAAAAAAANGAGAAGGTGCAGTCACAAGTGGCTACACAATTGCACGGCCGGGGCATGACTTTCCCAGTCACTTAAAAAAAAAAAGTTATATAAAATTTTTATCTGAGACTCCTTTGTAGGATACGCTTAAAGCATAGTTGAAATGCTGCAAGAAAGGAACTTTTGACAAATGCCTCCTTTTCCCGGTTTTTAGCAAAAAGCTTCGCCCGAAGTCATTTTGCCGTGTAGAAGTTTGTTATGCTGATTTCCATGAATCTCAAATTGAGCAAAAGCAGGATTGAAGTCTCGGTCAATAAGCAGGTGGAGTTAGTCGCAAGTGCTAATTTCGAGCACTTGATTTTTCCATTAAAGGACGGTTGGTTTATTTAGGAAATAAACGGACGCTTAAAAAAAAAAAAAAAAAAGCTCCAG
>BHFT01001755.1:54043-82512 GCA_004320025.1 Laticauda laticaudata
AAAAAAAAAAAAAAAAAGAGCTCCAGAAAGATCCCCAAAGGCCGATTTGAATTGGCTACTAGTTATAATGGCAACTAAATGTCGACCAATCGACTAGTATTGCGGATAGCTACTCTAAAAGTACATGCTTTATTTCTTCAAAGATTATAACTATTTAAATACAAGCCCTTGTTTTCCGGAATCAGGTAGAACTGTTCACAAAGCATTTCCCGTTCCAGATTTCAGAAACGATTTTAACTGCCATTAGATTATACTTGTTTAAAATTGATGGTAAAAACAGCCCTTAACCAAAATGCTGATCCGTTAAATGCAACACATCCGGTAGTAACCTCGCTTGGTAGCAAATAATTCCCATTCACTTCAATGGGGCTGAGCGTAAAGTAGAATCCAGGCAAGCATATTCAGAAATTGGTCCTATGAAATTTGGTTAAGGTACACAAAGTTCAAAACTACCGATTCCAAACAAACACGCAAAGAATCAAATTTTCCCTCTTAGCCAAGAATGAAATCTTTTTGAAATCAACTTTTCTTAAGTAAAATGAATGTAAATCTTTTTGTTAGTTTGAGTACAGATGTTATTGAAAATATGCTGCTCTATCATCTATTTTCCTCCCAACGAGAATGTCTAAAATCTATCACAGTTAAGGCACATCAAATACTGAAAAGAAAAACCATGTTTGCCCATCGATTAGGACAGTGCTCCAGGAGGGGGGAAAACGTTGTTTCAAAGAAAGCATTTTTGGATGAGAATGCAAACTAAAAATGTTTGATATGGTAATATAATTATAGTAAAATCATATTCTAGCACCTTAGTTCAACAATGAGAAAAGCCGAAGTGGATGGTCGATAAGAATTCTATTTACAGATATTCAACACTAATTTCACCGAGGAATTGAGATAAATGTGAAAATTGGGAAGAGAAAGAGAATAAATCTCAGCAGTAACATATATATATATATATATATGCTACAACTTTAAAAGCACTACAATGACTGGGATAATACCCGAAGGAAGCTGAAGCATCAACACACACACACAAACAACAACACATATATATATACATACATACACACATTATATGTATATATATATATATATATATAGATATATATATATATACTATATATATATAGATATATATGTATATGTATATGTATGTATATATAAAAAACTTTTGTGTTTTTTACTAGGCGCATTTGAAAAACCGGTTGAATATGAAATCAAGTGCGAAAGAATGAATTTCTACTTATTTATGCCGCCCAGTTTTGAATTATGTTTTCGAGTTCTTCCTCCTTCTTCCTACAGTATTTTCGCGAATGGGGTAGAAGTTTACAAACACTCGCTGCACTTTTGTTTTATGAACTTCTGCATTTCCTTCCTCCTCCTCTTTCTCCTCCCTCCTCCACCCCCCCAGGTATTTCTTTTATGATTTTTAATTTCCGTAGTTACTCGTCTAGGGCATCTCGATTCCATACAAATAGAAAAAAAAAGAGGGGGGGGGTCGGGGGCGGCGGGAAACCCTTCGAACGGAACCCGTTAATTTGCAATAAATTAAAAACCCATCCTGCTACCTCCTGTGTTCTGGTAGCTCTATTATCACGAGAAACCAGGAAACGCTTAATACTTGAGCTAAGAGAATATATATAAATGTCTGCCTTGACTCTGTAATGAACGACTCATTAAAAACGTCCCATCCCGACGCTCGGATAATAAAGAAATGAAAAGAAAAAAAAAGGGAAGAGGAAATAACGGCATAGACACACACACACACACACGCAACAGCACACACACACACACAGGCAGAGGCGGAGGTGGAAATGTTTGTTCAAAACCGCGGACTGATTTCGGCAGAAAGCAATAATCCATGCAAACCCAAAAGGGGGATCTCCCCACCCCCCACGCTCCCGTTGCCAGCGTCTTCTTGAAGAAACCAAAGCCGGAGCGCACGGGAGTGGGAAGAAGTCGAAAGGAGAAACGCTCTTCCCCTTCCGGCGCCTGGTCTCTCCGCCAGCGGGTCGCCGCCTCCTTCGCCAAGCGGCCGGAGTTGCGCCGCTCCGAGCCAAGGGACGCCCTCTCGGCCCGGCCCGCTCGGCTCCCCCCCGCTTCTTCTCCCAGGCCGTCGAGCCCGGCGGGACCCGGGCGGCTTCCGCGCGCGGCGTGAGGAAGCCGTGCTCCGGGAGCGGCTACCTGGGCTCGAGACAGAGGCGCGAGAGGGGGCCCTTCCTAACAGGCGAAGCGGCGCGGCGCGGAATGCCACAAGTTCGCCGGCGAGGAAAAGGAAACGAAGGCAGAGGCGCGGAAGAGCGGGGCTGGCTGGCGTGGGGCAAGATCTGTCGCCTCGGGGGCCGAGTGCAAGGAGCGCCCTTTCATTTTCAAGCGCTTATTGATTTGCTCTTTTCATCTTTGGCCGCGCAGGAAGGACACTTGAAAGAAGCGCTGATCTCAGAGAGGAGGTGACCTGACCGGCGCTCTCCCCCAAATCTTAATTACCACCTCATGCTTGGGGAAAAAAAAGGGCTGAGAGGAAAGGAAGAGTCCGCAGCCAAAAGGCTTGACTTATTTGCAACTTTCCTAATTATTCCAGACTTCTCCGGGCGATCCCATCCGCTCCAGGCAACTCTCTCTCTCTCTCTCCCTCCCTCCCTCCCTCCCTCTCCCCCCTTCTTCCGAGCCCTGGTTGTGTGGATGGAGCCAATTGGAGGCGCCGGTTGGGGAAAACTGCCCTGAGGAAAAGAATTCAAGCTGCTTCTCTCTCTCTCTGTCTCTCTCCCTCCCTCTCTTTTTCCCTCTCTCTCTCCCCAGCCCGGTTGAATTCGAAAAAAAGGGGGGGGGATGAGAGAAGGCAAGAAAGTTTTGCGGGGTCGGTGTGGATGTGGGTGGGTTGGGGGAAGAGGATTAGCAGAGATCCAACGTTCCCCTCTGTGCCCCTCCTCGGGTTTCAGCTCATGAATGCCGGGTTTATGGGAAGCGAAGGTGCTTCTGAAAACAGGGGAAGAGTGCTTTGTTTTTTTCAAAAAAAATATTATTAGTATTATTATACTCATAATATTATTATATTATTATTATAATTATAATATTATTATAGGGACTGGGGGATGACGTGGGAACCGTGCCATTTAGGCAGATTCCTGCTTTGGCAACTACCTGTCCTTACCAGAGATAAACGCTCTGCTGTACTCCAGCTGTTTTGAACTTCAATTCCTACCAGCCTGGCTAAGAGCCAGAAATTATCAGAATCGGCAGTCCCCAAAGATCTGAAGGGCACCAGGCTGCCTACTCATCATTTCCAGGGATTTTTTTTGGTTTTGTTTTTAGATCTTTTCTTTTTTTTCCCTTCTGCAGTTTCCACACGAGAGATTTTATAGTGTTCTTTAGCACCATTATAGTAGTGAGGGCAGCATATCGCCCAAGCCGGGGCTAGGGAACAGCAAAAAAAATATTATAAATAACTTGGGAGGAGGAAGACCACTCTTCCCAACTTTTGGAACCAAAGTGTCTACTTCTCTCTCTCTCTCCCCCCCCCCCNCCCCCCCCCCCCCTTCTTTGGGAAGAATTTGGTCGTGCCCACGAAGGCAGCTCTGGAGGAAGGAAGCGAAAGACAACTCTGTGTTCCTGGAAGAGATGAATCTTCAATTTAAAACAAATCACCGCAATGAAAGGAACACTGACTAAACCTGTAGAACCTGCCCAGGCTTCGACCTTGGGATAAATGGGTAGAGGAGATATTAGAAGGATAGTGACAGAAACTATAAATAGTTCAGCTGTCAAACTGTTTTGGTATCTGTCAGTATCCAGAAATGGAACATAGAAAGTAGATTTCCACAGGGTGAAAAAAAAGACAAAACAGCACGACAGAACTCTTTTATTCTGCCTGCAATCAGACTTCATTGTAATTACACCAGGACAGGTCCAACGAAAATGCTTGGATTTAAGCAACCACTGTCCTTATGCCACGTTTAGTTTTTGCAACATACAGCTTTTGACTTTCCAGAACGGTTTTACATCAAACCAAGAATTTCCAATGGAAGTTTAACAGATCTCTTAGGCTCTATGTAGGAGTAATGTGAGGATCTCTTTGGAGAACAAGCAAAACTTTTACAATTTGGATTCAGAGGTGATCTTGATTTTTTCCTTTGAGTTTATCAGCAATTAGTGGCCCTATATTTTCTGGGGAGCCCCTCAGAAACTTAATCATTTTGCTCAAATTGTTCTACCATTCCCAGTGACTGCCTTGTGAAATCATTAGCAGATGTTTTACATAATAATGCACAAGAGCTAAATCAAAAATCAGCCTGAAACCATATGAATAAGATGATGTGCAGAAAAAGTGGGCATTATTCTTAATTCTTGAACTTACAATTGATATTCTTTTCTGCTGTCTTTCATTTGTCCCAAGGAGCATTACATACATTGTGTCTACAGAAAAGTAGATTTCTACTTTTTCAAAAATAAAAACAAATACAAAACTGGCTGATTCTAGGATGGTAGATCACTTTCAGTTGCTTTTGGATTCTATGTTTCTGGTTCACTGCTAGTGATCCCCAACCTTCAGCTGAGATAAAATAGGCAGTCTTAAATAGTAGCAAAGCTAATATTAAAATAAGAGGGGGGGGGAGGAGAGGGAGGGAGAGGAGAGGGAGAGGGAGACAGAGACAGAGAGGGAGTCTTTTATAAAGCCAGTTCATTGGCGTGTATAGTTCATTGTCTTCACTAAGGAAAAACTTTTATAATGTTCATCTGATACCTCTTATTCCAAGATCTTACATATTGAACTGAAAACAGGATACTGAATAGTTATCGTATACAATGCAAACAATGGATTAGATTGTGAATCCACAGAAACTTTGTTTTTTTTCCAAACTTAAAAAAGACTGCCTAAATAGTCTTACATTTGAGCTCAATTTTCCATTTCCATACAACTTAATAATTTTCTTTTCCCCTGATTTTCATGTTGATTGATTGATTGCTGTTGGGTGTCGTTCAAAGCTGTTGGGTGGGATTTCCATCAATAGAATTGCCTTCACCTTGATATCGGTATCTAGAAAACTTCTGTCAGTGAATCTTCAGAACTAACAGCTTTCAGTGAACACAACATTTGGTTTTGACCCAGCTAAGACATGCCTTAAAAGAGACAAAATCTCTTCAGATGGATATGGATGCTTTCCAAGTTGACTAGGGGATGAATATGAGCTGAGATTCAAAATTCTGAAGTGTCATGCTTCCTATTAACTGTAAATGCCAGTCAAAAGGATGACATTTAACTGTAGATCCTTCTGAGGATGTGAAGTCAGATTTCAGAAAACTAAGAACTGGTGTGTTTTTGTTCTAATATTCTCTAATTTTGTAGGGCTTTCTAAAACAAGGAAATGCCAATATATTTGTGTAAGAGGGGAAGACAAAGACTGTGTGTGAATAGGGTTGTGTTTGTGTGTGTGCGTGTACTGAAAAAAAAATGTAAGCATTATTGCCACTCTTGTGGGTATTAAGCCTACAACATTTCAGAGGGATCATGTTACTCATTAAGATACAAGCAGAGTCTTCACAGTTTTGAGGTGAGTAATCTACTGTGGGCAATGTGTGGCATCTGTCCAAGGATTTGTCCACAGTTTGTTTTTACAGACTGAAAACAACAACAATAATAAAGTCACACTAATTTATAGAAGATGGATCAAGATTGTGAATGTTGGATGGAAAAGGAAAGATATAGGAAAAGGGCTGGAAGATAAAGATGGAATGGGTTGGATTCAAATGAGGAAGGGATTAAGTGCTGCACAGAAACAAAAAAAAAATCTCCATTTTGTTCCTCTTCAAAAAGTCTTGTTTTGTTGAGTCAGAATTTACAATGAATACACAACTGAACTGGGCAAAGCATCATGTAAGACTCCATATTTGTCTCACAAAGCGAATAATTGTAAACCTTTTTGGGTACATTTACAAGGTAAATGGGACAATCAATCACTTCCTTTCTTCTCAACTCCATATTGGTGTTGCATTAGAATAGTTTCAAAATAAATAAAAATAAAAATAAAGGAATGTTTGCCAATGATGGTGGAAAAATTAACTGCTGGAACTTTGATCTTAATAAAGATGGATGGAATCCTTACTACTCCTAGTTATGAGTTTGGACAAAGATGTACTTATTGTAGAGGTAATTTTCTAATGGAATGTTCATGCTGTAAATTTATAATTCATATATCGAATACAGTCTTATACTGCATCAGGTCATTTCATCCAATACTATTTATACTATGAGAGGCAGTTTGGTGTAGTGGTTAAGGTGTCAGGCAAGAAACTGGGAGACCATGTGTTCTAGTCTTACCATGCCCATAAAGCCATCTAGGCAACCTTGGCCCAGTCACTTTCTCTCAGCCCTAGGAAGAAGGCAATGGCAAACCACTTCTAAAAAACATTTCCCCCTCCCAAAAAAATCTTCAGCTGGACACGATTGATCAGAAGAAAACAACAATAACTACTACAACAACAGCGATCTTCCAAGCACATCTTGGAACTGACAATTTAGACACAAAAATATTAGAGAAAACATGGGATATTTTCTATCCCATTCATGTCTTGTTCATGGGTTGTATCTTTTTCTCACATTGATAAATACTGGGAATCGATATACAGCGTGTAATTCCTATTGTAACAGTGGATTGAATTTGATGGGAAGGATATAGTTGCTTTAAAATTCCCTTTTGAGTTCTTACAGCATGCTAAACTACTGTAGACTGGACATGGATAGTTGGTGATTAGCAGACTATGAATCAGGCTGCCAGAAAGTCTCCAGGAAAGTGATGTTTATCTTTTAAGAAGCTCTGAAATATGGATACATCAAGGTTGCTATGTCATGCATGATCCTATCCATCTGAGCCTAAACATCACATGTGGTATTCAGCAGGTTCTGACTAGTACTGGAGAATTGGTAGTAGAAATTTTGAGTAGTTCGGAGAACCAGCAAATACCACCTCTGACTGGAGATTTTGCAGTATCCTTCCCCTGCCACGCCCACCAAGCCACGCCCACAGAACCGGTGGTAAAAAAATTTGAATCCCACCAATGCTAAACATCTAAACAGGACCTTTGGAGAAGGGCTGGGTCTTGTTAGTCATACTCTTTGCTGCAAGTACATCTGGTTACCTCTCTTTTCATGACCGTGAAGTTTATTGTTATGCCCCTGTTGGAGACTGACTCTGAGGGAGAGGAGGAACAGACAACAGGAAATGGAAGCGTGGCTCCAGAGGACGGCTGGTCAGTCAGAGGAACACCCAGGCCCATCCCCTCTCCATCCTAGGGCAGGCAGGGAAGAGAGGATAAGGGAAAGATATGAATGGCATGGTCTAGGGGGTAGGAAAGGGCCTTGATCCTCTTCATGGGCTGCAGCTGTGAGAACTGGTTAAAAGGATGGACATGCATATGGGCCTGTGTTGGAAACAAAACAGGAAATATCTCGAGTCTGTCGTTCCTCTCTGAGTTTGGCATCATTCCCAGTGTGTGTTCTGATATCTGTGGACGTCCTCAAGCCCTTATCTTGCCTGGTTCCCTTAATTGCTTCAGGGTGGTTTGTGTTGTTTTTACTCTTTATAATTTATAGGCATTTTTAGTTTAAATGGCATTTCCTCTTTTTCATAGCTGCTTGTGGGGGAGGTTTTGTCTTCAGTCAAGGATATTTGGAACTTTGAAGCAAAGTGAAGGAATAAAGGGAGCTTCACCTGTTTTTGTGACTGTGTTTATTTTGCATCCCACCTTGGGTCATCACAATTATTTTATTTCAATGGTCTTCAGCACTTAGAATAACTGTGGTTGAACATAATACATGTACATGATTTGGCATGTTTATGTTGATTTTTTTCCGAAGTGAACCCTGCTCAAAACCTCAGTGGATTGCAGAAGTATGCCAACATTGTAAAATGAACATATATATGTGTCAAATCATGGGTATTGTACATCATGTAAATATGGAAACTGTTTCATTAACCTGAGAAGAATTAAAGAAGTAGCTAAGCTACTACATCTGGGCTGCAAAAAATCCAGACTATCAGCAGAGGGCAGCAAAGAAAAAGAAAACAAATAAACAAACAAACCCAACCAAATATCTTTGCTGCCATCTAGTGATCTTCTGATTTTTTGCAGCCCAGACCTGGTACCCTGTTCAAATTGTATGATAACGTTTAGGTAGCTTAATCTACAGAAATCATAGTTGGTTTTACTTTTTCAAACAAAATTATTTAATTTACAGTACAAATAAATGAATTCTAATTGTGATATTAAGGCCACATTCCTAAGCATGTATACAATGCAGCAATTTCTTTTTATTATATTGTGATTTAATTTCAGGGGAATATGTCTGTCAGTGGTAGATATGATGATATTCTGATAATAATTCAGTTGCATTTTTGTTGGCCCCCCCCTCGCTAATCATGTTCTTTCAATTCAAATTCAACTATGTTCAGAGAGGGGTGCGATAAGATTGTTTCCAATTTAAATAATGCAAAACTTTCAGGCAACTAGCCAGTAGATGAAGGTGATCATAAGAAATATTAAGCATTTATTATAGCAAAGAGACATATTCTAATATTTTGAAAAAGGTAGTGCAGATGGATGGTGTTTTCATGATGCTTTTACAATGATTTATCTAACCATGCTTTGATCAACTAACCCAAATATATCAATGTCTGGATTTACATGACACATCAGACCATGAATCAACTCATACATGCCCACCTACACAATGAGCCAAACTTAAATATGGTTGGCTAGTGGGCAGACTGATATATTATCTGACCACTGCACTTTGTGCTGGAAGTTAAATTCCACTGCTGCCAGTGGAACTTGTTTGAAGGGAAGCATACATAGGATTGTAAATTCTCAATTCACAATTTCAATGAAACAATTTTGCTGACCAAGGTGAGCAGGATTGGATTCAAAGTATCATCAGTTGGAAAAAAAACTGACACAGCAGGGACATCGTAGACAACAACTGCAACTCTCCCTTTAACTGTACCTTGAAAATGATAAAATATTGACTGTCATTTGAGAAAAGCACTGTTTTAAGGGCAAATTCAGTGGCATGCAGTAGATTGCTTTTTGTCTGGGAGATTTGCCAAGTTCTTTTACTCCCTGTAATATACCATGTCAAAAAGTTGGCTCTTTATTAATACAACTTTTTCCCCTTCTGAAAATCTGTTTCATCTGGAAGCAGAAGGGTACGTTTGCTTCTCCAGTGGAATACTCCTTTGCAAATCGCACTACATTTCTTTTGGCAGCAAAAAAGTAAAGTTTCTTTGCTGGCTGAATATGGCTTTCAAATCTTTTATATGAATCAGTTCTGGCACCATCTGTCAAAATGATATGCCTAAATGCTTTTAGAAAATATTTTTTTCTGAATAAATTTATTACATGCTGTCTTTGAACTTTTGGAAGACTTAATGTGATAATAGAGATAAAATAGCTATTGGTGACATGCTTCTTATCTGATAAGAATGCTCACTTGGACTTCACTATGGAGCTTATTAGGGAATGGACTGCGGTAAAATAATGCATCATACTGAGAGATCACCAGACTGAAGAGGAGCATCTACCACTCACTTCCCCAAATTCTGATATGAAAATTTTTACTAAGTAGTCAAACTTAACATCCAAATCCAATTCAAAACCAGGTGAGAATTATGGCAGCTATGAACCACAGGGCTGCTGCAGGTTGGAGAAAGCTGAGTTGTCATCACAACTTATTTCTCTTTGTTAAGGGAAAGCACAATAAAACAATTATTCTTCTTTCTCTATTAGCAGGGGTATCAAACTCACACCATCATGGTGGTGTCACATGACATATTTTTCCCCTTTTTCCCCTTTTGCTAAACCGGGCGTGGGCATGGTCAGCACATGATGCATCCGGCCCATGGAGCATGAGTTTGACACCCTTGCTCTGTAGGGTCACTGCAAGGACAGGTGGGTGGGGGGCAGGTGTGAAGCATTCAAAACAACAATGAGAGTTTTACCTTTTTGCTTCAGTTGGGTAGCAAAACTGGTTCTCTCCAAGTTTTGGATAAATTCCCTGACATTGGACATGGCGGTTGAAATTATTGGGAATGTGATCCAAAACTATCTGGGATGTACCATTACTGTACCCATAATTTATTATACTTGGAAGTTATACTGAATATAAAGATTGTTTTTCCCAGATAATTTGAAAAAGTGATCTAATCTAGTGAATAGAATGGGGCTTTAATTCTATAACTTTTATGAAGACTTTGCATTAATGAGAATCACATTTACATTATTTTATCCATATTGTTGCATCTAGTCTATGCTGCTTGCCTCTTTTTAGTTTGTTTAATATTCCTCCTTATTGTTATTACAGAAAAGAGAGTTTTCTTCTACCTCAGTTTGGCTGAAATGTTTCAAGATATACATACATACATGCATACTGTTTATTAAAATATGAAAGTAGATATTTACATAATGAAATAACTAAGTGTTTAGCTTTTAAAAAAAATAGGTAGAAAAATAGCTAGAAATAGAAGAAGAAAAATAGCCCAATTTAAGAAATATTTTTAAAAACTGTTGTTATCCCTTGTGAAAAGGAAGCCTAAATGTTATTCATTACTTTAATTTAGTTTCTTTGAAAACTCATTTTGCTCTGATGGAAAAAAAAGGGAAAAATGCAGAAGTTATACCCATTACTTTTTAACCCCTTGCACACCCATTAAAAGGAAGCTCAATATTTCTCTAAATAGCCTGTTCTACTAATGAACTATTCTTATTGTTAGGGACTCTGTCCTGACATTCAGCTGGGATTTGTCTGTCTTATTTAGAGTCTTGCCATTCAGAAACAAATGTCCAGGAGTTCTCAAATATAATACATAAACCATCAACATATTATTTCAGTACTCTGAGATATATCCCATCTGGTCCTGGAAATTTAAACTAATTCAAAGTAAATAAGTATTCCTTAATCATGTTTCCACCACACTTGGTTTTTGATCCCGACACTTCAACCTTCTCTTCACAATTGCCTTACGGAACACAAACTCTTTGTAAAAAAAGGTTGAACCAAACAGAAGTTAAATCGGTTTGCTTTTCCTTTGTTATCTGTCAGCTTTTTGCCACATTCATTGAGCACCGAGCACTCTGACAGTTCTTTCATATTTTGATCTTATTAGACCTTTTGGTTGTTCTTAATGTCCTTCACCAACCTCTGATCACTTGGTGAAAGCAAAAAGATGACATGGTTTTCATAAATCAGGCACTTCAAAGGGATTTGAAGTTTCATCTGGCAGTTTCAGTAATTGGAAGAAGCTTGTCTGCATTCATTGTGCATGTGCGAATGTTCTTCCAGAAGCTGATTGCAACAGTTCTATGTGTAGAAAATGCATGGAACTCTTTTCTAGCTACTGCAATTATTGGAAAAGGCTTGCTTTCACTTTTGGATGCAGCTGCATTGTTTCTGAAGCAGTTTTTAAGGAATGTATTACACAAAGCTTTGTTAAATCAAAACACACACCAAAGCTTTGCAAGGTTCTATTCTAAATAACCAAGTTCAATTTACTTAGTGAAATCAACATTTAGCTTTTTTTTTTTTTTGAAGGAAAATTCTCTCTTTCTCTCTGAGGTTAACAGCAACNCATTTAGCTTTTTTTTTTTTTTGAAGGAAAATTCTCTCTTTCTCTCTGAGGTTAACAGCAACAATATCCAATTTCCTCAAAGTTTGCTTTATTGCATAGTCTTTTATTGTCTAAGGAGTTCCAACATAAATTATGTCTGTTCCATTCATTCAGAACAAAGAATTTAGGAGAAATAGGAAGCTGGCCTATCAGGGTTTATTTCTATTTGGAATCTTCAAGTAGGATTGAAAACTATTTTATTATCAAATTTTTAATTTACCTAATATAAATAAGAACTGTGCCGCTAACCATTGAGGGATAAGGTTTGAAATTCACCAATGACAGGAAAAATGCAAAAGTATGATCATTTGATTATAGCACATACAATCTCCATTAAGGACATGAAAGTACTTTATTGGAAATGGAGCATGGCAAATGCCACACAGCATGTGAAAATGGGTGTTATTTTGTAGAAGATTTAGGCTTAGAGGAGGGAAAAAAACACCTGTATTTGTGTGATGAAACAGAAAATCTAGCCAATTTCTGTCACGGTTGAAGTTGTGCTACCTTTTTTTTGACTGACATCAACTTAGAGATGAAGTTCTCTTTGTTCTACTTCTATTCATAAAGCATTCAACAGAGAACCTGGCCAACCCATTCCTCAGTTTTAAAATAGCCACAAAATCTTATTATAAGTTGAATGCTTGAATTGCTTATACTGTGTACATCGAACCAGAGAAGTCCATTTTTCAATTCACCCCATGAAATTTCCTATCCTCTTTCACTTACATTTGAATGCTGAAGCATGCTGGCAGAGGCAATTTCTGTTTCCATAATTGGACTTATTGTAGCACACCTTGCTTTGGCTGGGAAGACTTATAATATCTAAGGGTCAAAGGACTCTGAAGGTTACCTATAAAGGAAGAAATATATCGCAGTAATGTATGTGTGTTTTGGGGCAGGGGTTGAGCTCATGGCAAATGTATTTTTCTCCATGAAACTCAGTGGAGATGATCTGAGAAGCACTATTGCTGTTAATTTCCAGCTGTTCCAGAAGAGGAACCTCCTCCCCCCATATCCCTCTTGTAAGGAATACAGTTTGCTAAGCAACAGTGCTGGTAGACTGCATCAAATGGGTCAGCCGGTTTGCAGCTGGAGACTGCTGGTAACTCAAACTTCATCCTTTGCATTCTTGCAATGGATTGATATTTCAAATGTCTGGTTCCCCTTTGTTTCTCTTTAATACTTCTATCATCAAGGCTAAACTAATGTCACTCTGTGCAGCGATGTGAGGAAATATGACTTCTGTTTAATGTAAATCTCAATTTTAGTCAATCGCTGAGCTTTATGGTAACGTAAGACTCAAATAGCATTCAGATTTGGAAAAGATCTTTCCTTAAGCTTAGAGTTTTAAATCATTGATTTGTTGTATTTATTGAAGGTATTATGAAGTTGAATCAATTTTAAGTATTTGACAATTTTCTTTTTTCGGAGACTAAAGCATGTCTGCATATCCTTGTTGGGATGAAAGGAAAGGATTGTGCTAATTCGTCACATACTGTTTGAAAAACCCTTTTGGAGAAGGTATGGGTTAGAATATCAATTCCTTGCCTATAGAATACTGGTGCTTGGATAAAGTCCTGTTTAAATTCCCTGTGATGGAGAATGAGAATGTGTTGCCTGTGCCCCTACTTTTTGAACATAACACATTGCTATCTGTCCTCTCAAAGGGGATGAACACTGCCTTTTTCTTTTCAAATAAAATCCAACCCATAAAAAATCAAACATTACCACAGTGAAATAGAATATAATATGATAAAACAGCAACAGCAGCAGTAGTCCAATAAGTCTAAGGAGATGATTTGTCATTAGCTAATTAGGCCAAGGTTTGTTGAAATAATAGAGACTTTAGATATTCTTTAAGCACCACTAAAGAGGGACCCAGGTTTATTTCCAGCTGTGTATGTGTGAGAGCTCTATTTTGGGTGTCGACATGTGTTTCAGCTGACAATAGATCTTTTCTGTATCCAAATAATGTAAAGAGGAAGTCATAAGTTTCTTTCTGAGTAGGTTGTGGGAAGAGGGCTAGTTAGTGTATTGTAGCAAAAAAAAAATTAAAAAAAAACAAACCCCAAAATCTGAAGAAGGCCAGTAATACCTTTTCTGAGTAAGGCATTTTATATGAGGCAAAAGCTTTGGAAAGCTGCAGCTCACTTCATCAGAGGGGAAAGAGTAATTCTCCATCAGTCTAGCTAGTCTTTGTCTCTGATGAAGTGGCTGCAGTTCACCCAAGCCTGTGTCTCTTAACAAAATTTATTAGTTCAGAAAACGTGCTATTGGGCTCCTTCAGATGTTTTTCTGTCCAGGTGCAGCATTTGAAAGTGTGCTAGGGACCACCTTCAAAAAATAGGCACGACCAGAATAAAAAAGATTGTAGGTGGGCTGGAAGCCAGACGTAAACAAAGTTGAATTTAATCTTAATTACATCATCCACCATTTAACTTTGTGTTTAATGATTTTCTTATAAAGTTATATTTGGAGCTGATTTTTGAAGATACCCTAGGGGCTGCCCTGATGTTTTGGAAGCTGCATGTGGCTTTGGGAAGCCACATGTAACTCTAACACATAAAAAACAAAATCAGATTTATATAAGAGGAAACCATCTCTTAGTTGTCCGAGTTCCAAACCATTTTGGCTTAAAATGGAAGCACCAGGAATTTCAATTCAGCTTAGAAACAGGCTACAATATAAACATTTCTCTTTAATGAAGGGGTTTTCTCTTCAACTGGTTTTCATTGTTCTCTTCTTTAATTCTTTCTGGGGTTCTTATACATTTATATAAATATGTCCCAAAAGTGCTTTTTTCAAAAGGCAATTGGACTATGTTTTTTCTTTGAAGACATTTTGTTTCTCATCCAAGAAGCTTCTTCAGTTCTGACTGAATGGTGAAGACGGAAGGATTATATTCCTTGCAGTCATCTGGTCGTTAGCACTCTTTCTGAGAGTCACTGAAACAACTTGGAGATTTATTTGTGTCCTCAGCGTCACCTGAATAGTGGTATGGGGTGTGGAATGGTGACTGAGAATCTCCATAAATATTTATATCAATAGTTAAAAGAAAATATGAGATTGTTTCTCGTACTGGGATAGTAAATTATAAAACTGAGTTCATTTCATTTAATGTATCAAATTTAGACAAGAATATTTTTTTTGAAACATTGAAAACAAAGCAAGTAAACAGGGTGAAAAAAAATTGAGGTTTTAAAAACTGTTTGTGGCAGAAAAGCAAAATTGATATTTGTTTGAATCTCTATGTAGTGCATGATTGTGAATTATTACAGTTGACTGTCACCTTTAACAATTACATGTGAAATTCTCCTTTCCATGCTTATAAGTACAGCTATCAAATATGATGTGCAAACTGGAGAGTTTTAATTTTTTTAATAAGAATTTGTTCACATTTGTGTTGAAATTAAACTTCAAATTAAAAGAAAATTGGACAGGTATTGTTTTATCCTTGAATTAAAACTTAATAGCTTTAGTAGGCTTATCTACAATGCTTGCTGAATTTTTAGCTTTAAGTGAAGATTGACTCAGCAATCCAAACTTATTATTACACCTTATAGATACATATGTATGATTCTCGTTTCTCATTTCTATTCTATTTCTATCTCATGATTTCAATTAATCAAATTATTTACAGTGATGTGGTAATTCAAAGCTACTTAGCAAATGGGTAAGAACTTATGTGTGAAGAGATATGGTATATCACTTGTTTGTTTGTGTGTTTTTCTGTCAAATTTAATCATGAACAAGTGACCCGATCAATAAATTTATATGATATCTGGATTTGCACAATCTGAAGATGCTAATAGTCTCTGATACTTAATAATGAATAGCTGTTTTGCATATGTGAATGAAGAATTTGTCCTAGAACCTGTGTGTGATATAAATAGTAGATTTGTGCATAATTGGTTCACACTTTCATTAGCAAGGCATGAATAGACAGAAATAAAGTTATTAATGATTTGTGTATGAACTAAGCTTTTCTTTCTTTTCAAACAAAAAATATTGGCTTTTTTATTAGAAACTTTCTTTCATAGAAGGTAGGTCATTTTTCATCTGAGATTAATTTTTTCCTGTGACATTTGGGATGAATGGTTCAGCAGAACAAATTATTCAGTATGTTTCAGTTTCCAAAGTGGAATTCAGGTTTTAACATCAGGATCCAATTAAATGATAGTTGGATCTGACTGTAAGAAATATGGCCCAGAAGAGAAACTGTAGTATTTGTTGATGGTATTTTTTGATGTTCCTATTTAGAATTCTCCTGTTTTTAAATAGAAATATGGACAATGCCCATCATAATATAAAATCATGTATTCCACTCAACAGCTGAGCACATGGTCACACCCAAGCTTGACTGCTTTATTTAACAATTGGTTGTTTTGCTCTAGGCTGTTCTTCGGTGCCTGCCAGCATCTGTGAACTTGGCTACAACTTTAGAGTTGGGGTAATGCTTTGAAAGATTCTTTCTGTTGTCCTTTGGAAAGAATGTGATTTGGTCATTATAGATAATACCTATCCTGTAAATGTATCAGGCCCAACAACAATTACCTACTGCCAATCTTTGTTTACAAACCTTTCTGGTAATATTGTTTTGATATTGTTGCATTATTCACTTTAAATAGATATACATATAATAGATGTCTCATTGTGTCTGATTTGTCATAAAGGTAAAGGTTTCCCTTCTCCAGTTATGTCTGACTCTTGGGCGTGATACTCATCTCCTTTTTCTTAGCCAAGAGAGCTAGTGTTGTCCAAAGATATTTCCGTCGGACTAGCAGGACTATACCCTGGGGTGCATGGAACACTATTACCTTCCTATCAAAATAGGAAGGTAATATCAAAATGGTACCTATTTATCTACTCACATTTGTCATAGCTTTATGGAAATGATAATGAATGTATTTGAAACAATATCTTTCAATTCTTAAATTGAAAGTTAAGGAACCCATTTTCTGTGGCATGAAGGTTGCCATAGAAGATTAAGTCTTCAACATGACTTGTGGTGATTTTATGGACATATCCAAAAGTGTTTTGCTACTTCCTTTTTCCAGGATATTTTGTTAACCACTGTTAGTGCTGAGGGTAGTTCAGACAAAAAAAAAAAAAGCATAAGCAGGAGTGCTAACTCTATTTATATTGTTAGATTACACTGACAAAATTTTGCAAGATGGAAAAAAATTCTCCTCGCTCTTTACTTTTATTCTTCAGAAAACTTGGGAAGGTCCTTTCTGAAATGTTTTCCACACCATTCTTGTTTCTGTGGGCTGAGATATCTTTTACATACTGTGGCTTTTCCTTCTGACTCCCAAAGTCACTTCCACATATCATTGTGACTACTAAGCTAGCCGATAGCCCTGATACTGGTTCAACCCAATGTTGCTTGTCAGATATAGCAAAAGTTGGTGCTCCCCTTTAACTCAGCAAGAAGGCGGGCAGCATTTGCTCTGGTTTCAACTTTTGCACAGCACAGGGACAATTATTTATTTGTATTACATTTGGCTGCATATATTGTTGCCTGTGAAAAGTCAAGATAATTATCCCAAATCTACAAACAAGAACCATGCAACTGAATGCTTAAAAATCACAATCCTCTTTTGCTATTAAGTTACTTGATAACAAAGGTTGATAACAAGATTATGATAACAAAGGTTGATAACAAGATTACAACGGCAAATCATATGGAGTCCTGGACATCTTTATTTGTGTCTCCTATATCCCACTCTCCCCTTGTGTCAAAATGCCACAATATGAGAACAAATTACCAAATGCTAACTTTACGATTTCATATGTAAGTCTAGTAGGAAAGCAAAATAAACGGGGTGTATGCATGTATAGTGTTTTAGACAGCAAGGGTGTGGAAGAAAGGAGAAACCAAGAGTGCATATGCTTCTTTTGTGTATTATGTTATTAGATTATTATCCTGTCCACCACAAGTTGTGTTGACAAAAAGAAGTATTAAAATGGGAGGAGGAACAATTATAAGAGACTGTCCACATTGGTTTCAACAGGGTAGGCCATGTTACATATCACACTTAGATAGCCTTGATTTTCATTTTGATGTTTAAATCTTTTTCTTTACATATCAGAGATTTGACATGATTAACATACAAGAACCCAAAACCACTAAAGTGTTATTTCCACCATACAGTCTCTACCGACTCTGCATAGAGTAGGCACATTAGAAATGGCTCTGAAATAAACTTTGTAACTTCTAATACTATTCCTAGTCATCATTGCAATACTGAAAGCAGGTAATGTTTATTTTCTAAGAACGTTAAATGCATCATGGCTCTGATTCTCTTCATGGAAGGTCTTTTACCAATTCTGCAAGAGTTTTTTTGCCCATGTTTGAAAATACATGTGTTACACAGTACCTCGTATGAAACGGTACAGGTAGTTCTCAAGTTACAACAGTTCATTTAGTGAATGTTTCAAGTTACATATCACCATTTTTCACACTCACGACCATTGCAGATCCTTATGGTCACATGATCAAAATTCAGATGTGTAGCAAGTGACCATGTTTATGATGGTTGCAGTGTCCCAGGGGGGTCACATGACCATCTTATTACAACCTTCTGACAAGCAAAGTCAATGGGGAAGTCAGATTCACTTAACATCCATGCAACTAACTTAACAACTGCAGTGATTCACTTAACAACTGTGGCAAGAAAGGTCGTAAAATGGGGCAAAAATGTTTCATTTAGCCACAAAAAATTGTTCCCAGTTGTGGTTGTAAGTCGTTTTCAGTTGTGGTTTTAAGTCAAGGAGTACCTGTACATCAGTGGTGGAATTCAAATATTTTGCCACCAGTTTGGTGGGCATGGCTTAGTGAGTGTGCTTTGTGCATATGCAAACACTTTGCATGCATGCATGCGCCAAATGCACACTTTGCACAGGCGCAGAGGCATTCTAACTCACCTCCTGCAAACCTGCATGATCCCGGTCGCTTCAGCAGCTGCTGTGTGGCACTATTCTGTGCTGCACAAAGCAGCTGCGTTTCAAATTCAACGGATAAAGGTGAGTGTGGGAGCTCACGCAGGTGGGTGGGTCCAACAACAAAGCAACGAAGACCGAACAGGCTCACCAGAACCAGGCTGAACCAGTCGAATACCACCACTGCTGTGCTTGCTCTATAATCTTTGTTGAAATATGCTGAGTAATGTATGAAATGACCATTGCCTGACCTAGAACAATCAACATCATCTTTTGCAATTCTAAAGGGCTCAAAGATTGCCATGGATGTCATCCATTCTCTTGATCCACTGTAGGGACTAGATTACTTAGTGCACAGGGAATGCACCTTAGAATTAATCCAGGAGTTAATCCCAATGCCAGTGTAAAGCCAGCAGCTGTAACCTTGCATTAATACTGGTACCCTATTGTCAAATCCAGTAAGCCTATGTGGTTGCACAGCAGTTTCATAAGATCAAAAGCCCCCCCCCCAATCAATGTCATCAAAGAAGAATGGCTAGCACGTTTTGTTCTGAATAAACAGCTGTTCATAGTAGCCCATAACATTTCAGCAGAGCCAGTTGTATAAGAAATACTAATGCTTTAAATACTTGATCACAATAACTTTAACATTACTTTGTAAGGCACAAAATGATTCTTATGACTTTGCGCAGGAAGAAGCTGAGGGAGGGTGACTTATTAAGGCCATAGAGTTCATAATCTCATATCTTCTCTTTATCCGCTGATACTACGAAGTCTTACTGAACTTAATAGAATTCGTGTTTGAATAGACATATTTCATATCTGTGGTGATAATGACTTTCTTCTAAATTTTTGAACATGAAAACGATATCTCCAACTTCAGGAATCTCCAATAGGCCCATCAGGAATTTTGGGGACACTTTATCCACACTTTCATAGAGTAGATACTATGGAGGGGGTAGCCAGTTTCAAAACAGCCATTTATCAGAAGAAATTGGTAAAGTTTCTTCCTGCCACTTCCTTGAGCCTTCAGTGCTTCTTGACACATCAGCTAATGTTTTTAAAATCATTTTCCTGGGCAAATAAGCCAGCTTTCAAACATAGTAATCAGCTGTAATCACCTACTTTAATACCACAAATGCTTGACAAGACCAACTTCAATTTAGATACATTAAAATCGAAAAGCAATTAGACACACAAACCCATTAACACACATGCACTCACTAAGACTTATATTTGGGCACATCTATCTGGATCCAGTTAATATCTTAACCTCTTCTAGTTTGGTACAGCCTTAAGCCAAATGGTCAAGTTCATGGATGAACTCTTTTAATTCAGATGGCAAAGAGATGTTGAGTGTCCCAAGGATTACCCAGAACTTCAAATCTTTGGATGATTGCCCACATACTTCTTGTTGTGCAACAGGGAAAACGTAAGACTCCAAAACTCAATGTAGAACTGAACAGAAATCCCCCATTGTCACACTTTTGAAATGATTTGGCTGGTAGCAATGGAATCACTCTAACAGTATTCTAATTACCAATCTACTAAATTGAACTGCTCCAACAATATCCCATGGACAGCTATGTCAAAAGCTGCAAAAGAATCAACCTGGAAGTATCACGTGTCTCCCAATAAAGTTCACTAATGAAGCAAACAGCTTTTATTATATCTATTATAAAGCTATTACACCCAGGACTGAAACCAGACTGAAATGGATTTCAATAATTGGCTTCATTGAAACATGCTTATAATTTATAGTATGCCCACTAAACTTGAAGAAAAGAGTATTTGCAATGGGGTAAAAAACACACATTGCCTAAATGTGAGTTAAGGAATCACAACCAAGAAACATTACACATGTCCATAGATGGCAACATTGCAGGTAGGGCTGTTCCAAAAGTTCTATGATTCATAAATTCTGCAGTAAATAAACCATACGTTTAGTATGTATAATCTTGTGCCAAAATCTATCCTTCAATTTTCTGGATTTTCTTCATTCCCTCTCCCAAATCATTTCTACTGTAGGTTTTTTTTTCTTTCTTTTTCTTCCTTCAAATCTATTTTGCTGGAGTTTCTAAGTTATTCATGGTACTGTAAAATAGTAAAGATGGAATGTTTATTTCCATTTTGCTTTTGGTGGATTTTCTTGAGATTTAGTTTTAATAGAAGCAGTCATGGAAGCTGGAGGATGCTTTAGAGATGACTGTAACAATTCCATATGTTTGTAGATTTCTCTGACAACTAACTTGTAATTAAAGGAAGTGCAAGAATTCCACATTCATCCCGAGATTTTTATCATTTTTCCTACTTTGAAAGAAAAACACTTCAAAATAAGTGTTTTTCTGACGGATTAAAAGACAATATTTTGAAAAATATGGGTGTCATATTCAGGCTCACACTATTAATCATGCTGAAACTTGGTGGAACCTTGATATAATTTATGTGAGGACTACATACATGTAATCCTAAACATGATGGCAGCTGAGCCCAAAATTTATGTTGCTAAGTGAGAAATGTGTTAAGTGAGCCTTGCCCCACTTTACAATTTTTCTTGCCACATCTGTAAACTGAATCATGGTAGTTGGTAAATTAGTAAGACAGTTGTTAAGTGAATCTGGTTTTCCGTTTGACTTTGCTTGTAAGAAGTTTGCCAAAAGTGATCACATGACTCCCAAGACAATGCAACCATCATAAATATGAATCAGTTGTGAAGCATCCCAATATAAATCACATGACCATGGGGATTTTGCAATGGTCATAAATGCGAAAAATGGTCATAAGTCACTTTTTTTAGTGCTGTTGTAACTTCAAATGGTCATTATATGAACTGCTGTAAGTTGAGGACTACCTGTAAAATCTTCTTTAGAGCAGGGTTCTCCAATCTTGGTCACTTTAAGACTTGTGGTCTTCAACTCCCAGAATTCCTCAGCCAGCATGATTGGCTGGGAAATTCTGGGAGTTGAAGTCCACAAGTCTTAACTTTTTTTTAATTTTCTCCATATAGACAAAGAGGTAGCCTTTTCACATAGCTATATCATTATCTGTGCCTTGATGAATTGGACTGAATTTCCCTTGTTTCCTCAAGTATTAATCACATCTGCAGACCTCCTTACAGAAAATTAGTCTATCTCGCTTGCATCTTTGATCTATGCTCATCACAAGGATTATGGATTGGTATTTCCTCTGCTGTCCCTGAAACAATACAATGGGATTATCATGGTATGATAGCACAGAATAAATGTGGTCCTAAAATAAACTCTTTGGTCCTTTAGGTTAGCCCGTGTAGCTCACCAAGCCCATTTTCATGTGACTGAATTTGTACTTTGGAAACTGGTTGATCTTTGCATCCACCTAGACTTCAAGCACATTACAGTGCAACAGGGATTAGCGAGTGTCTCTTGTTTCATTATTGTTCCATTAGTTAGTTCTGCCCATAATTACACTCCACCTGCCTCCTAGTTTCACTTGGGAAAATACTTAAAATTCATTGGGATACATTGCTCGCAAATTTATTGTGATTTTCCATTTCACTCTCCTTTTTTCTCACAGGACACATACACAAACCTCAAGAGATGTAGGTTGGTTTTTTAAAAAAAGAACAACGATTTGCAACTATAATAAATTTGTAATTGTTAGATACTAATGAAGTATAGAAAATATTACATATTTTATTTAATATTTATTTAGAAACTATATCAATATAAAAAGATGCCGAGTATCAGAATTCTTTTATAACCCTTTATTTTAAAAACTAGACATTTTGAGGAGAGAAATTATGAAGAGCATTTTAGAACTGAAATTAATGTCTGCTTTTATTCTCAAAAAAGTCACCTTCGCACATTGAATAAGAAGCAGCAATTGTTAGAAACAGTCACATAAACAATGTCAATAAAGATTCTCAGTCATCCAGGTCATGGTTGTCTCAAAAGTGCTTTTTTAAAAGGTGACTGGGCTTTCTTGTTTTCCTTGAAGATGTTTCACTTCTCATCGAAGAAGCTTGTTCACTTCTGACTGAACTGAAGAAGCTTCTTGGATGAGAAATGAAATGAAACCTTTTCAAGGAAAATAAGAAAGTCCAGTCATCTTTTGAAACAGCATCTTGGGCCAGTCACATGAACAGGTAGCCTTGGGTTTCCTGTCTGTCTTGCTTGGCACATAGTGATGATTTACTGCCTGCACAATGTAATGTCATTTTTGCTTCTTGGAATTCCTTTCTTCAGTTTATGAATACTGAGAACAAAGAGCACAAAGGCATGGGAAGCACAAAGGCATGGGAAAATGAATAAGAAGAACGGCAAAGAAAGAACTGTTACCCTTGTGTTCAAGAAAGATAAATGAGATATTTTTAGGATTTGATGTAAGCTAGGAGCCTAATATTTTGTAACCTGCATTTAAAGAGAATGATAAGGCTGGTTAATATTATGTCCATCTTTCTTAACAGAAAAAAAAATCCACAAGACTTCATACTGAACTCAGATGATGGGAAGCCACATTATAGTCAAAAGGGAACATGCTGTCCAGCAGCACATGTTATTTTCCACAACTCCTTACTGACAGGCTTGCCCTTGCCTTGGTGAAACCTGAGAATAGGAAAGGGAGAGGTAAAGGGTTTGGGCCATACAAGGGCTGACCAAAGATAGCTTTGTTCCATAGTTGGCAGCAGACCTAACCAGGAAGAAGATGCCATTCTCCCTCTTCCATACCAATGTCTGAGCTAGCTGTACTTTCCCCATTCCATGCATCAGCCTTCTGCTTCCCATAAGAAATTCTTAAATTGGGGTCCTCAGGAAAAGAATCAGGGAAGGCCTTCCATCCCAAACTGCCACGTTGCAACATCTCTACCGCCTGTTGTAATAAAAGTTGTCAATCAAAATTCTTTTCTCTAAGCCTCATCACAAATCTCTGCTGCATATTTTGTGTTGTTCCATGTGTGGAACATTCACCAGCATCAATAAACCCATGAGCTCAGAATAAGTACTGAATCAGAATGGAGAATTTAGACCTATGAGAAGATGCATTAGATTGCTGTGACAAATGGCATCCCACAAAGAGCACATGCAGAGGAACTATGGAATCTGTGCTATTTTCCTACAGGAGATTCAGACCCATCTTTTTGTATTAAAAACAAATAAAAGGCAGCAGCAGAAGCAGCAGAAACAAAAACCCTAGCAGTTATTGTATTTTATTAATTTATTTTCATTAAAAAAAAAACATCTAAACTTCATTTTGGATAAGCCATTCTGGAGAAAAAAAGTAAAAAGAGAAAGATCTAAATGAGGTATCACTACAAGTTTCCTGTAGACGATGATATTTATGATTAATAATAATAACAACCAGAATGTCATTTAAATCTAATCTTTTGTACACATTTGGGAATTTGGAGATATGGATTCTTGAGTAATAGTTAGTAGTCTAAAGTATCCATTAATAGTGTTCAATCTTCTTCTTGTGCTGAACCCAGCACAGGGCTACAATGTGCACAAGTGTTGTATTGATAATTGTCAAATCATCGATCCAATAGTTCAAGCCTTCCTAGTTCCCTATGCCTCCATATAAACTCCAGGAAAAGATATCTAAGGTATCTTTTCTACCTCACACATTTTTTTACCTCACACATTTTTTTTCTTATCTACCTCACACATTTTTTTAAACACACAAAAAAGCTCCACATGATGTTACTCTTGAAGACCATTCAGAAGCTGTAGCTGGTGCAGAGTGCAGTGTTGTGGAGAACTTAAGGCCCCCAAGAGTGGCCTTTGTAGCACCATGAGCTTCACTGGCTGCCGGTTTGCTTCTGAGAGCAATTCAAGGCGTTGGTATCTTCTTTCAAGTCCTTCATGGTCCAGGTTACTTGAGCCATGGTGGTTAGAATGCAGTACTGCAGGCTACTTCTGCTGAGTGCCAGTTGACTTTTGAATCTCACCAGCTCAAGGTTGACTCAGCCTTACATTACAAAATGTTGGGAAGAATATGCTGACTTTATAAACTGCTTAGAGAGGGCTGTAAAGCACTGTGAAGCAGTAAATAAGCCTAAGTGCTATTGCTATTGAGGGACTGTCTCATCCCAATCGGATTGACCTGCCCCACCAGTACCAGCAGGGGAGGTATGCTGTGGGTCCCATCGGCCAGAGTATTCTTGCTGGTGGGGTCCAGAAGAAAAGCTTTCTCTGCTGTTGCTCCTCCCCTTTGGAACATCTTGCCCCATGAAGTGAGGTCAGCTCCCACCCCTCTGAGTTTCCACAAGAGCTTGAAGACTTGGCTCTGCCAGTTGGCTTGGACTCCAATGGGAAGGCTTCACATTTGGATCTATGACAATTCCCCATGGCCAACTCATCATCATGGCCAACTCAGCAACACACCATAGTCAACCTGCCATGGGCAACTTGCCATGGCCAACTTGCTGTGGGACAACTCACTATGGCCAACTCATCACAGGACAACTCACTGAAGGACAAGAGTTACACTAATATCAAAGAAATGGTGGAATAAAATCATTAAAGAATGGAAACAAAGGGAAGAATCAAATGAAATTACAAAAATTAGAATATTTTTAAAATTTATTTTAAATAATTAAACTGAATTGTTAAATTGTCCTGTGGTGAGTTTTCCCACGGTGAGTTGGCTGTGGCAAGTTGTCCCATTTCATTCACACTGAAGGTGGTAACTGATCCCATCACACACCCACTCTTCCTATTCTTTCCCTTCCTATCTTTTAAAAGGACTTGTGTATTTATATTTTTATAGTTTTTTATTTGTATTTTGTATAGGTTTTGTATATTATTATACTTTCAATATTGTAATATGTCCAGAGTCACCCTGTGGTGAGATGGGCAGTCAATAAATTTAATAAAGAAATATTTTTTTTAAAAAAAGGAGACAGGCAATCTACAGTTTAACAGTGAAATAGGAAGCCATAGCCTTCTAATACCTCACAAGTTCTAAAATGTTCAAATACACATTCACAATAAATTATAAAGAAATGACTTGGGGAATGAGGCAGGAAAACAAAACCTTGTTTTGATAGTGTAGGAAATTTTCAACACAGTTTGATGACAGGTTCTAAAGAGAAGTGGTTTGTGTTTTCTTGAGCTTCAATGTGAACTTTTTGGGGTAATTTTGCAGCTGAGAATATAGTGTCCCATGAGGTATACAAATCATATGGAAGTCATAATGAAACAAAGACAAGGTACCTGTGGAGAATAAGGAAGCTGAAAATGAGAACACAGTGCACTACTAAAAGAAGCACTAATTAGAACAATATGTTGTGATCTGGATAAGAAGTCTGCTCTTGATCTGTGAATTGTGAACAGAGGTCAAGCAGTGATAGATATCTGTTTTAGAAACTTATTTAGAAATCAAAGTTATCTCCAGACAGAGTTGGTTGTGCAAAACATCTTGGCAAATGGCAAGGAAGAGATAACCATGCCCCTGGGATTTCCATGTAATAAACTAACTATATTCTGGATATTACCCATATTTAAAAGGATGCAACCTCAGCTTAATCACTATTTTTGCTTTAAATCCCACTGAGTCATGAAACAGAAACACAAGCTAATGAAAATATTTTAATTGTCAAACAATTGAACTGTTGCTGGTCATTGGAAAATATTCTACATTATTTTGTTGTAAGGGCTTGCTATTCCATGTACAAATTATGCCCATTTGTCTTTTAATGGGGGAGGTATTCAATATGCCAAATGACTTCATCAAGACTTCTCAAACTATTTTGTGAATAGATGGATTATTTTGAAGAAGAATTCCAAATCTGCTTGAAATTTGAAGAGTTCAGCATTAATTCCCCCTGACAGTAGGAGATTCCATATCTGTTGTAGGTTCACTTTAGGGTGTTACTTCAATATATAGCAATAGCAATAGCACTTAGACTTATACACCACTTTATAGTGCTTTACAGCCCTCTCTAAGAGGTTTACAGAGTCAGTATATTGCCCCCAACAATTTGGTTCCTCATTTTACCCACCTCAGAAGGATGGAAGGCTGAATCAGTCTTGAGCCTGGTGGGATTTGAACTGCCAAACTGTAGGCAGCTGGCTGCAAAAGTAGCTCGCAGTACTGCACTCTAACCACTGTGCCACAGAGGCTAATTTAATATCCTAATTTATTTGTTCAGTGAATGTTTTAAGCCCCAGAAAACTGTTTGTAGAAGTAAGGAAAAGCCTTCATATTTAAGACAAAGCAAAATTTTGTAACATAATATTATAGTTATTAAATATCTAAAATACTTTTGTTTAAAGATCATACAGGCATTTGTCCTGTATACACATGTATGTGTCCATCCATTCTATTATATCTAATGCTTTCTTAGAGTGTCTTACATTGGACATTTGTAATCCAGATAATTTCCATGTCTTTTGATTTCAACAATGCTCTATTGGGTACTCAGAATATGGGTCTTTTTCTTCTCTCTTCTCTCTCTCCCTCTCTGACAAAAACAGTGACAATAGGAATAATTCATAATAGGGGCAGAATATAGTTGTTCAATATAGTTGATTCAATATGGTTTCTATGTCTATATATAGAATATACTGACATGACTTTTCTTAAGTTAATCAATGTGACAAAGTCCTAAAATTACAAAGAAAATAACATAAGCAGCAAAAACCAGGAGAAAGAAATGGCCTTATAACAAAATGTGAGGACCAATGGAGAATGTTAAGCCAGAAACATAATTTGTGTGTCCAGGGGCATTTCATGGCTGTCTAGCAACCATAAAACATTCACACCTGCTAGCAGCTAAAGAGGCAAAAGGGCTGAAAAAAAGGGACAGAGCAATAGGGCACTTGACAAACAAAAAATGATGGAGCCACAGAAAGTTCATATAAGGCAAAGACTAAATGTTTAATAAACAATTGATAAATGATCCAAATTCTTCTTGAAGGATCTGCTGAAGGACATCACTGTGGTTTATATCTGATTGGTAAAAGCATTATTTTATCAGTCTTGTGCAAACTTCAAAAGGTGCTTGGCTTTGGCAATGCTTTAAGCAAAGATTCCTTCAAAGCTGTTTCAAAAGCAATGTGATCCCCTGCTTTTAATAGTAAAACAAACTATCAATTCAATTGGTTGTGATTGATGGGAAATTTGTTAGTTGGAAAGAGACTTATGTTGTCTCTTGTGGGTAGATGCAACTGCCAGATTTTGAGGTCATTGGAAAGACCTTGTTGAGGAGTAAAATTCTGCATTATAGTGTATGTGGGCAGCAATACTGGCTGACTACCAGAGGAATACAAAAAGTCAAGATGGCTGATCTAATCATCCAATCAAAGTCCTGCCATCACTTTGATCATGTTGTTGTGGCAGCCATCTTGATCTTTTGACACACATGTGAGATATGCACATTCCAGGGCAGCAACTGGAAGAAACTGTACCTTTTTTCCTTCACTCACTCAGCATCATCTACCAGTGGGAAAGCAAACTACCAATCTCTCCCTTGAACCCGGGGTGGGTAGGGATTCACTATCATCAAGGAACAGTTTTGATAACATTATTATATGTTAATTGAACTTTCAACTGGGAGAACAAAATCTGCTTGATGCTTCCATAACTAATCAGTATGAGGCAAATACATTTATAGACAGTCTAATCCAACTGACAGAACTGTTAAAAAAGCATAATTACCAGCACCTTAAACAAAAGTGCAGGAACAAATTCAAGCACTTATAAAAACCTTCATAAATAGAATGCTACAACAAATGTTTTATTTCATTCAAAGTCAATTAAAGTGCAATATTAAAATTACTTTTCTTCTAAGAAGGCAAGATTTTCATAGTGGTATGAATTGTAGGAATATCAGAAGACAATTCTCTCTCTCTCTCTCTCCCTCCCTCCCTCCCTCCCTCCCTC
>BHFT01001757.1:0-79086 GCA_004320025.1 Laticauda laticaudata
TAATGGCCAATCCGAGAATGGCCTTTTTGGCCAATCAGAATAGGGAACTTGGAGCCTACCAAGTTCCATACACAACAATAACCATAGGATTGGATGGGTTTGCACCGATCTCCATGGGATTACACAAAATTGCTCTGTAAACACTGTGGTTTCAGGATGCTTAAGGGTTCACTGAGAATGGGCAAAAGACAAAAGGTTGGATCAAATGGAGGCCAAACCTTGGCTCTTTTCTATCCATCCAAGGGATAATAGATCCTGAACCTCTCCTTCTCTGAGAGTGCTTCATAGGTACAAAGAAATGTTGATGAACTTTTTAAAGTTATAATTAGCATTTTTTTCAGGAATAATAAATTTGTTGAAATGTAATACCTAAAGCTTTGTATACCTAACTTCATACTGATTTTCATGGACAACCTTTCCATAATGATATTTTCTCTAAATGTGCCAACATGCTTATTTCTTTGATACAGAAATGATTATTACTTATTACTCCATAATTAGAAATCAGTAATGACTTCAATATGTTACTTTAATAGTAAGAAATAACAATTATTTCCTCTTCCATATATAACTAATGTTGCTTTCTACTAAAACTTTTTAAAAATTGTGTTGGAGGGGGGGATAAAAAAGCAGGAAAGAAGAGACACACTCTTGAAGATAAATTACGTATTCAGGGAAATGTACAGTTTTTTCCTTTAAGCATGGAAAATATCTCTGTGAAAATCACAACAATATATTTGGATAACCTTTTGTAAAATTAAGATTAATGATAATCAGAGATAAAATTTCCCTCTACTTCATCTGTTTCATAAATTGTAGATTCTTTTTTTTTAATAAGAGTGCTGTTTCGCGGCTAAGCTAAAAGTCTATTCATTTACCTCCTTGCTCATCTCCATATCCCTTTCCTTCAGCTAAGACAAATAACTAGGGCTTTCCCTTTTACTGATCCCAGAGCACCTGAACATAGATTTTATTTCTCAAAAAGATGAAGCTGATAATCTCCTCCTGCAGCTATGTTCATTTAGCAAGGTTATTGGAGTTGATCTTTCACAGTGGAAGGCTTTTAATGAACATTAAGCCTATTTTAGGGCTTTTATTATTGAATTATTTTTGAGTTTTGAGGTATGTATTTCCTTGTAGGCTTGAGCAAATAAGTTCTGTTTCAGTTTGGTACCTGAGATTCAAAGGAATCTTGTTGCAATTCAATTTGAGAGAATGCCAATTCAATCTGAGTGGCTCAAAATTTTATTTGAAGAAAGATTTGCCCAAAGGCTATATTGGGGATATCTATAGCGATTCACTTTTTGGCAGAATGGGTTGAAAATACCAGGGATGGTACATTCCTTTAGAGGTGATTAACTCAGCCAAATCTGAGTTAGCTATCCTGATCTTTACCATAAAACATTTTTGAAATATTTGTTTACAGTTTTCTAAAGATGGAGTAGCAGAAATGACAAAAGTGGACCAAACTGGAGAGAGAAAAAGCATATGGTTTTGTGTTGAAGAATGTAAAAATGCCCAAATTAAAAAACAGTATTTTTTTTGAAAAAAGATAAAAAAATAATCTTTAACTTTTTCATTTGCATTTTTGGGATGCTCTATTTGGCATGACACTGAAAAACAACTTTTGGGATTCCAATCATAGGAGATCATTATGATCTCCTAATTATTAGCTTTGAAAAGTAGCCTTTTCTGAGGAGTTCTCTGAAGAATTCATGCTTTCTTGTGGAAAGGTAAATACTTTTGCTGCTTCTTATCATTGGGTTTTGAGAAATGACAGGAAAGTTGGCATAGTTATTTGGACAACCTGGTCAATCCCAGTAAGAACCCCTTACATAAAGCAGGACTCAAGTTTGTCAGGATTATGGTTTGCTGTTAATAATATATATCAGGTAGTAAACTAACAGAGGTAAAAGCAGCTGACACAAAAAATTAAGTGGCATAGAGATAGGCAGGCCTCAGAGAAATATTATACATCAGAAGAAATGTCATCTGTATCAATTTCTATTCCTAAAAAGAGCAAACATTTATACCAAGTCCTGTTAGTGTTACCTGGTACTCATTCTATCATTGTCAAGACCCTTAAATCTATCCTAGTCACACAGAATTTCAAAGTACAGTTTTGATTCATGAGTGTGCCTTGGATGGATCACCTGAGTCTATATTCTGAAAGCTGAGAGCTGAATGGAATTCCTAGTTGTGTTGGCAGGATCTGCTACAAAGTGTAATAAGTGCATTAGCAAAAGGAAGAGCAAAGTTAAGGGGCTGGTAACTGTTCTTATGAAAGAACCTGTGGACTGGAAAAATGAATGAAGCTCAAGGTCATAAAAAGCCAGGCCTTCCCAAAACATTTCTGATAGGCAGAATGCTTCATGACATAACAAATTGTATTGATTGGCTGTTCATATCAATGTCAGAGAGGCCAGAAATGTATTCAACTCCTTCTCAGCCTTCTTGGAGGTCATCCAATATATATGCGACTGGGTAATTAAAGTCTATCCCATTGCACATAAAAATGGCCAGAGTCTCCATCATATACACAATATACACAAACACACAATAGATCCAAACGCAAGGTTAACCTCACCAAACTTGATTGCAGGAAATACAACTTCAGCAACAGAGTGGTCAATGTCTGGAATACTCTANTCTGTAGGGGGCGTGCATAAGTGCACCAACATGCCTACCATCCCTGTCCTATTGTTTCTTTTATTTATTTTTATTTTTTTTACATGTACCCATTTCATGTATTCATAACTATGTATATACTTTTACCTATTATCTTGTAAGCAATTGACAAATCAAATAAATAAAATAAAATAAAAAAATAAATATGGTTGCAGACACTATTTTACATCAGCCCTGTCTTATATAAACTAAAGTCCTTGCAATTATTCCCACAAACCACATCTAAGGGGCACAAAAATGTTTGTGGTGTGTGTTATGGAAAGTTGTATGGCAAGTAGATGAATACCTAAATTATCCCCAAAGCAGGTTAGTCAAGGTTTTCCAGAATGGAATGCTTATACAAGTTGCTGAGTGCCTGCAAATCTGTAAATTGCTTTTAAAAGCTACCAAACACTCAGAAACCATCTGATTCAATTTCCTGCTTCAAAGCAGATCTTCACTTTGATTCACAAATCTGATTCTGATTGGAATGAAATAAACTTTGTCAAACTGAAGCATACCTCAAATGGCAAGAAAAATTAACACCATTTGTAATTGTAACTGTTCAAAGGGCATCTTTACAGATTACATATGGGTGTGGATTACTTTCTGTTTAAAACCATTCTTATAGCATTTTTTAAAATGCTGTAAGGATGTATAGAATTTAGCATATATGCTATTTTCTTTATAGGATGAAGAATTCTTTATCCTATAATTTATAATAGGATAAATTCTTTATAAGATAACCTCTAAACTCTGTAATTATGAAATCTGAGTGGTGATCCAAAGGGAGAAATATGATTTGGAGCATGCATGGTGGGGAGGATTCACATAGCACACACATTCCCATAGCACATACCAGAAATACGCTAAAGCAACTGCTTTTTTTCTCAGTCTCATGTGGTTTCCCTCCATGCAATCTTGGGAAAATGGAAAAGACCCATTTGGTTTAAGGTGCTATAAGTGTCCTGCCCACCTAGCAGTTTGAAAGCATGCAAATGCAAGTAGATTAATAGGTACCACTTTGGTGAGAAGGTAACAGTGTTCATGTACCCTTGGCACATAGCCATGCTGTGATCATGGAAATTGTCTTTGGACAACACTGGCTTCTTCAGGCAAGAAATGGAGATAAGTACCAAGTCCTAGAGTCAGACACGAGTGATAGGGAAACCTTTACCTCTATCTTTTCCTCTCTGCAAACTCAAATCATTGCAAAGTTCTATAAAATATACTGAATATGCTGAACTGTAATTCCAAGAATGTAAAAGCTATTGCAAGCATTGGGGTACGGTAACTCAACAGTTAAAGATACTGAGCTTGTTAGCTAGAAAGCTGACTGCCTGGGTTAGAGACCTAAGTGCCACAAACAGAAGAAGCTCCTGTTAGCAGTTCAAAAGTATGCAAATGCAAGTTGATAAATAGGTACCACTTTGATAAGAAGGTAACAGCCTTCCCTGTGTGTTGGCATATAATTATACTGGCCAGATGACCACAGAAACAGCTTTGGACATTGCTGGCTCCCTCAGTTAAGAAACAGAGATGAGAACTGTCCCCAAGAATCAAATACAAATGGACAGGGGAAATTGTTACCTTTATGTTATTGCAAGCATAAATGAGGCTGTTCAAGGAAAACTGAAATTTAAATAAATACACGGCTTTGGTGCCTTTGGTACTTTTGATACTTTCTTGCTGTGCAAACTAAGCAAAGTCTAATGACTTGGGTAAATAAAGATGTGCCACTGGGGAACAAAGTTTAACTACAATTAGAGCTTGGATGGACACAACAGACTCAAAGAACAAAGCTGACTCAGTTTCCTTTATGATTCTAAGCACTGGCTTCAAACTGAAGGCTATGTAATACAATATTTGCACATGGAAGGAATGAAGAGATGTTCCACGAATTCCTGGCAGAGCCAAAAGAGAAGCCAAGAAATTGAAGGTGAGTCACTGGCATCACCTAACAAAGGAATCATGCGTGAAAAGAGTTGGAGTGGTAAAGAACATATCTGCTGATACTTCATATTTTGTAGCATATTCTATAGGCAAGCATGGCACAAGGCCTTATGAATCACCCTTTATCATTTTCATTACTTTCCAAAATACTCAGACTTCTTCATAGATTATTTGTCCTCAGTAAACTCTATTTTGTGTACTAATTATGCAACATTTTCATGTTCGTCATACATAAAGTTCTTTGTCAGGAAGGGAAATAGCAGCCTCTCCAGATATCAGATACTCTTGTATATACCGTATTTAATGTTATTTATAATAACTTTTATTATATTGAACAATATAATTATTATTTATTTATTTTATTTATAATAACTTTTATAATACTGAATAAAAAAATTCAGATTGGTGCAAAACAGACTAAACGTGTAAATGAAATAGCCCCAAATAACAACATTTTGTGGAGTCTACACTACTCAAATGGGGGACACCTGATTTTGGAATTGGAGTTCCTTAATGTGTGGCATTTTAATGGAGATGTGTATCAGGCGGAAAGCATCCAATGTGGTTACTAAAGGGCCTTGTTAAGAACCATGGTTTATCTTATTAGAATAGTTGAAAAGGGTAGGAAAGTGTTCTGTACACTCAGACATAACTATTATACTCTGCCTACCTAGGTTGGTGTACAAGATCCTGTCAAGATTGTACCAGTAACTGCAAGTTACTGCTTCTGAATTGGGGACATTAAGGAACCCATTATAGCGTGTGGGTTGGATGCAGAGGTGAAAGGAATACTTGAACTGCTAATGTGGTTGATTAGGATATTTGGATATGCAGAATTGGATAGAGGGAAGCTAGTGGGCTAATTGCAATAGTTTTCAACAGGCTCTAGCAAGACCAAATGGGCCAACTTGCAATGGCCAATTTGCCATGGGATAATTCAACAAATAAAAAGTTAAATTAATTTTAACAGAACTGTGGCCAATAATAATAAAACTAAGAAAGTCAATTCAGAAATACAAGAGTTAGAATAATAAAAATAACTGATTAAAACAGCATTGAATTGTCCCACAATGAGTTATGCTACAGCAAGTTGGCTATGCCAAATTGGCTGTGTTGAGGTATCCTAGACCCCCATCAAAATTATGGGTTGCAATGGAGAGAGTTGGAATAGCTCAGAACAGTTGTAGAGATCTCTGCTTTTTCAGCAAGATGCCAGAAGGTGAGACATTTGCAGAACATTAATGAAAAAGTTGCCCAAATTTGCTTCTTTTCATTCATAATGTGATCTGGTGATTGGCTTGCAATCTGATTTGGAACTAATGTTAGTCTATGGATTCTAATGAAGTGGATGGGATATATAGGCATACATTTTGTGACTGGTGACACCTTCATGCCCCAATTTTCTTTCAGGAGCCAAAGGGGGAAAACTGAATAGCTGCATCTAGTAGGAAGAAGTCAAAGAGATTGCCTCTTTGATGGAGATGGCAATTCTGAATGTCTTCAAGGAGACAATTATGTGTTAGTTTTAATAGTTTAGTTTGATTAGAGTATAAATATAATAAATATATAATTTAATGTACAAATAAACTAATACCAAAATAACAACAAAAATGACCTAAATCTTAATAGAATTTTAATAACATGCCCAGAGAATTTTGTCGATCTTATTTGAGCATGCCACATCTATTTACCTTGCTTGTTTTAAGGTTTTAAATTTAATTTTGAAGAGCTGGGAATATAAGAAATACTGCAACAAGTCACAGTCATTTATTTATTTATACCCCGCCTTTCTGTTTTGGCATGTAGTGTGCATATGCATGCATACATGCACACATGAAATTAATTAGATTGTGTGTATGTGTCACACTGTGATAAAATTTCAGAGCAGCAAATACAAGCTTGCCCTGCTTTATTTTATTTTTTTTAAAAGAAATCAGAATGTTTAATAAATTGCTAGATGGTATTTGGCTGCACTTATAACAACAAAAAAAGCTACTATTCACAAATACTCAGCAATATTTCTTTTTCTCTGGTGTATGCAGCCATTGGAGATGGGAAAGGGAATAATAAAAGAGAAACCATGCAGGGCATCAGCTTCTCTTATTAGCTTTTACAGTTTCAAAAGGAATGCTGGGATGAAATTTCTGGTATCATTTTGGCTTGCAAAGTTATTGTAGCCCTGAATCTCTGTCTTTATTTTTATTTTGTACTATCCACCTGATGCAATAGAAGCTACAAGTAAATATTAATTCAATGGTATTCTAAGATTGCTGATTCATAGGAGGAAAGTTAACGGAGCAGCATGTTTTGCATGCATCAATCTCTCTACATCCACCTCCCTCCCTTTTCTCTCCCACACATCCACACACACAGAAGATTTGAAAGCTTTGGGCTCATGTTAAGGGAAAAAGACTGACTGTTCAAAGCTTTGTTTCATCTAGCTGGTCTGAAGCCAACAGTCTCCTACTGAAAAACAAACAACCAATAAACATGCCCAGATCAGTACATTCAGCTAATGAAAATGTATGTAATTGATATTTTATAATCACAGAAAGGATTTTCTTTAAGGGGTTTAATGATATTGATTGAAGGAAAGAAGCCAGAGAGATGATTCCCAGCTTCAGCGTGAAGGGTTTAAAATGCCTTGGAATGAAGAAATGTATACGGGTTTAAAATTCACCACAATTTTTCATGCAATCTGCAACTTTTTAATGCCATCGACAACCTGACAATTAATCACAAGAATCAACTGGGTCTCTTTTCTGATCAATTATCTGTGTTGAGATCTCATTGTGAATTCTGTATCAGTGTAACTGAGGAAGGGAGCACTGAAAGCATTCAGAAATGAATTCAGGGGGTTCTTTTACTGCCTGCAGTTCTACAGTTCTTCCTACAAATCAAAGGTCAACTGTTATATCCTTTAAATATATTTGTCACATCATGGGGGAACTAGATACTCTCATGACGAGAGCTTCATGGAGAAGCAGATTCTATAATGTAAAAGGTTGTCACATACTCATAATGATACTTATACCATGCTTTTTAAATTTCCAGTTACAATGGGAAACAAGCTGCCGATCATTTAATTTTGTTATTTTTCTCACCTGTAACCCAGTGTTTTACACAGGAGATATCGCCTTTGCTGTGTTCCTTGCAATCCTTGCCATCCACCTCATGCTTACTAGCCTTAATCAGGGAATCCCAGATCATGAACCCTTAAGATTCCATTAAGGCTTTTAGCCAAGTTTGACATCTTGGTTGAAACTGATAGCAAATTGGCAAATATCAGCAGCTCAATCAAAACCATTAGGAATCCTCTTAAGATATGGACATCCCTTACATGCACAATAGGATTCCCCAGAGTGAGACACATCACCCAAGGTCACCACCAGGCCAGACTAAGAAAATGAAATTGGCTAAAGGTGACACCCCATTCAGGTAAATATGCCTTTCAAGATAGCAGAGATTCCACCCATTAAAAAAACAAAACATCCCTTCCTATATGACTGCCACTTCTAACTGCAATCTCAATTAAGCAGAAAGCCAGCTGATATGGTAAACAAATGGGAAAAAAACTTAGCTCAAGCTAACCCCTGAGTGCCGGCATTTGGCCAACCAGCTAATTGTAGTTTCCAATAATTCCTAAAGGTTGGGTGCTGTTCTTGGGAAGAATAAAGGAAGGTTTTCTCTAAAGCAGGGATATCAAAATTGCAGCCTGCTGGCCAGATGTGTCATGCACTGCCCATGCTTATGCCCAGTTTAGTGATGGGGAAAAAAGTCACAATAAGTCATGTCAGAGGTGGTATTCAACCGATTCGGACCAGTCCTGACATACAGATAGTGGAAATTTTGAGTAGTTCAGAGAACCGGCAAATATCACCTCTGACTGGCCCCACCATTTCCTCTCCTATATTCCCTTGTTTTTTAACTCAGCTGATTCGCACAGCAGAGCAGATTGCCATGCTTCAGCTGAGCTAAAAAAAAGCTGACTTTACCAGCACTGACATGCAGAGAGTTTTTTGAGTGCTGCACACATGCCTGAAGCATTCGTGCAGGCGTGAAGTACACTCTCATAGAACCAGTAGGAAAAAAATTGTAATCCCACCACTGCATCACATGATGCTGCTATGATGACGTGAGTTTGACACCCCTGCTCTAAAGTTACCACTTGAAAACTAAATATGCTACTCTCCAATGTTACCTAGTACTGGTAATGAAATGTCTTCAAGAAAACAATCAAGCTCAGAGAGTACCAAATATCCTTCATTTCAACCCTGAGCTATAAATATTTACCCTTTATTGACTGTTCTAATCTCTCTGTTATCTCTCTCTCTTATATATGTGTTAGAACAAAATTCTATGTTCAGTCCAGGCTGGGTATTCCAAAGAACACACAGGGTGAATTGCAGAGGCAAAGTTTTATTCAAAGAAGGATAGACAACCACAGCAATCGAAGGTAGGCAACAAACTTAGTGTTGATGATGATAGTATTAGGTTAATGAAAAATCTGCAAGAAACCAAAGTTACTTTGGTGACTAACTGTGAAAAGAACTATGAAAAAAATAACTGGAGTAATTACATTGATAAATATTGTTTCTTTATCTATTGGGGAAAGCACATTTTCCAGGATGTAGTAGCTTATTTGTGAGAGAAAATTATAATTGTAGTATGGTCTCAACTATTGTAGTAATGGTCTCAACCATTTAAACATTAATAGCCTTCTTTAACTATTCAGCTGAACAGGAGAGTCTGCAGGGACCAATGCTTTCATCATTTACCTCTACTTAACCACCCCAGGAATTTTTAGATGAACATGTAGAGGATTCAGACTTGATAAAGAATAGAATTGTGACACTGTCTTACCCCTAGGGCAGTAGTTGGATTCCACCAGTTTGGACCAGTTAAGGTGAACCGGTAGTTCCAGGTTTTTAGTATAACTGATTCGCATGGCAGAGCAATTTGCCCTACCCCAGGTGTTTCAGTCACCAGGGGTATAGTAGAAGGTAAGCAATTCAGTTGCAAATAGGCTTTTTAAAATGTAGAGCAGGTGCATAAAGCACACATTTGACATGTGCCCTTCCCAAACCGATTGTTACACTGGTTGAATCGCACCACTGCCCTTGGACCCATGCATTTTGAAACTTTGAGGGAGAATTACATATATAACTGCATGAATAGAAATATAGCTCTTGACATGATCCAGGAACTTGGAAACAAATTTACCATATTCATAATTATCTTGGGAGATTCTGATAAGCAGAGGTTGCCAAACAGAGAGCAGAATTCATGGCTGAATAGAAGAGTAGATCTCCAGTTTGAATATGAGGTAAATCAATTTACATCAATTAAATCATAATGATTTAATGAATACATCAAATTTATTCATTTGATTTCATTTGTTTTGAATTGATTAATCATTGATTCTTTATAACAGTTTTGGATCTCCTCTATGATCTCCTCTGTAGCACTTAGACTTATATACTGCTTCACAGTGCTTTGCAGCCCTCTCTAAGTGGTTTACAGTGTCAGCATATTGCTCCCAACAATCTGAGTCTTTATTTTACCAACCTCGGAAGGATGGAAGGCTGAGTCAATCTTGAGCATGGTGAGATTTGAACTGCCAAATTGCAGGTAGCTGGCAGTCAGCAGAAGTAGCCTGCAGTACTGCATTATAACCACTACGCAACCATGGCTCATAATGGTGGCCTGGTGGTAGCTTGCCATGAAAGGGAAGGGTGGGGTGTCTTTAAAAACCATAATCAAAACCCTTTCTACTTTTTCTTATATAAAATGCTCATCTGAAAGAGAAGGGGGAGCATTGGATAGCCATGGGAGGACAATAAAAAACAAATATAAAAACATTAAAGTTAACAAGGATGAGCTAAAACTAAATAAAATTAGATAAAACGCACTCCTTTATAAATTGTTTTTTCCAGCAAGAAGAGTCAAGAAAGCCGAGATGAATTGGGAGGGGGTGTCATTTTCCTCTTCTCTCCTTATAGAAAAAAAAAATCACATCTATATTTCTTTAGAAACTCAAGATTTGCATAATAACATGTTCCTGTCTTCTTAAGCTTGAGCAAGTCTGTGCATAGCTCCTTCAGACCAACCAAAGAGTTTGCATCCAAAAGAAAGAGGTTAGTTAGAGGCTTGGCTGCTCTGCAGTGGCTGAGGCCCAAGCACTATTTCAGTATTAAAACTTGAGGAAAGAAACAGTCTCTGTCAGGTAATCTTTGCATTATGAGCAAAGAAATCTTTTACCGTGTTAATGTAATTGGATAAACAGCCATTACCATCTACTTTTCCCAGCTGCAATATGTTGTTTTTTTTCCAGCCAATTTTAAACTTTTTTTATGCTACTGAAGCCCAATATTTTTTTGGCTTCTGAAATGGAAAGCTTGGAATATCTGGGGACATTTTATTAAGTTACATTGCATCTTTTCCACTTTGACTTTGGGGGTGAACAAGAGGGATTGTAAAAGAGAAAGCAGAAAGGAACATGATATATAAAATTTAAATTCACTGGGAATTTATAAAGAGACAGAATGTTAATTTGTTACCTGCATGTTTTTTAATGATTTCTCAGTGATGACATTCATTTTCAAAAATTCAAAGGACACTTAATCTTGACTTTGTATACTAAATATTATAATTTTCTCCCTCTTACCTGTTAGAACCTCTAGGGAAACTGATTGTCATGGCAGACAAAAGAATGTATAAAAAACAATCTCCCTGTTGCTAATTTTGTTTATTAATTAAAAAGCTCAAGATACAAATCAGCAAGCTTTATTAATTGTTTATTCTTTCATCTCCCTAAACTGGGAACATATAATGACTTTGATAAGCACATGGAGAGATTTCTGGTTTCAACTGACATTATACTTTATTGCTATGTTTTTGTATTTATTAGCACTATCACAATAGGTGTCATATTTTGTACTTCTCTAGAGTTTACTGTGTAAACTCTAACATTCTAACAGACATTCTAACATATTTATGAGGTAAACAAGTAATATCATTATCTTGTAATACAATTATAACAAACTAAAATAGATTTATATGAAAATGAATTTATTTAAAATAAATTTCTTTCCATTTCATATAAAGGGTTGTGAGACCACAACTATTTTTCAGGAATATTAAGAAACAACAAAGCTTGTATAGTCTTTATTCATTGAAGATCATTTATATTTCACCCTCTTTTAAAATCATGGAATTCAAATAAGTTTGTGTGCGATTTCCAGATGGTGACCAATTTTATTTACCTACCTATCTACTTACCTACCTACCTGATGTATATGCTATCAAATCTAAGCAGATACATGTGATGTACAAAATCATAGTAATAACATCAGATGTAAATAGATACAATATAATAAAAACCATGAAGTGTCTATATATGATAGGTGTAACTAATACATCCATGGTAAATAACACATATTTAATATAACTAGTTCCAGCAATTAATTCTACAATACTCTTACAACCATTAACGAACAATGATATCACTCTGTAAACAATTTTTCATTACTATTAAGCATCATTTTGACAGCTATATGCAAATGACATTTTGTTTTCAAGGGCCTGCAGGACAACAGTTTTCACCATTGAAACTACTCTGGTATCTAGAAGAGATTGTTCCAAATTAATGAAGCCATGATTGAATGCTTTCTCCAAAACCTCCCTGGTTTTTGGCCTTTTTACTTCAGGGCAATTCAGAATTGTTCAGGCCTTTTCTTGCGATGACTATATTGAATTAGTCAAGCTAAAATCCAACAGTCTATCCTGGAAGAATTTTGGAAACAAGTCCCATAAAGAGTCTGAAGTACTATTCCTATAACAAATATCACCAGCAAAGTGCTACTGTATTTTGTACCAATTGTAGCTTTGGGATGGTCTTCAAAGGAGCCCAACAGCAAAAGCAATTCAGTAGTTGGATGAATTATTCTTAGAAGGACCTTATAGTCCAGGAAGGGATCTAACTGGTCTATCAGCTAAGATGAAATGATTCCTTGGTCATAGCCTCACCCACACATACATTAGTAGCCACAAGTGCAGGAAGATCTCTAGCTCTTACACTTATTCTCTAAGGGATAATACTATCCCTTGAGACAAACACTAGCAATGGGTACCTTAATGAATAAACTGCCAATTCATCTTTCTTGGGTTTAACTTCAGTCTATCCCATCAGAATCTAGCTGCCTCCAAGCATTGGGACAATGCTTCTACAGCATCATAAAAGGTAGTAATGTAAATATGGGTACCATCAGTAAGTATAACCTTTTAACCCTACTTAAATTTAACCCTACTTATTATTTTAAAATAATAAGAAAAAAAGACCATGTATCATCAAAAGAAGAGATTTTAGAAAGCTTTTACATTAGATAATAAACAGCTATTTAAGAGACAATGAGAGGAAGTTTAAGGGAGTGTTCAGTCCCTAAATGCTAATGAAACTTTGTCTACAAACATCTGGGACTGGGGAAAAAAAAGATAAACCTATAGCAGCTGCTGTTTGAAATCTGAAAAGCATTATGAAATTAACATCAAAAACATCCACCCACTTCTCTTTCCCATAACTGCTGAAGCCATTATATACTCCCCCAATGTAATTTGTAAACAGCCCTTCCATTTGACCTGAGACATTCTTAAGTATATTGTCTCTATTTCTCTATTAAAATATTTACAGTTATCAGAAGTAATTTAAATGAGTCTTATTTCCCTGCCTTACACAGCTCCAAATTTAGAAATGTAGTAACCAGGCATTTTCTTCTCCATTTTAGCTCCATGTTAAAAAAAAGAAGCAGCAGCAATTAATTGTCTGCTAAACCTCTATATCTCTGGCTGCTGTGAAAAATTCAAGAGTATGTTTTGATAACTGAGAACATGACACATAACCCTTTTCACTAAATGTTTAATATGTAGGATGTTAATGCAACTTTAGGGATACAAATTCCAGAACCAGAAAATCATCTGTTGCAATTTATATTGTACAAGAAACCAAAGATTATACACTACTTTTAAGGATACTTGTTAATGGTTTCAGTGTTATGAAATCTCTATCCTAGAAAGAGCCCAAGTATTTGATTTTTCATTCAGCAGTGAATTATAATTTATTTTTCAGGAAAATAAATATAATTATATCCTTCATGAGTTAAAATCTGTATCAAGCTTCATACTATGAAGATGCTAACTTTTTAATTCTTAAAGATTACAGTAGGCTTAGAGGGCATGAAGAATGAATGCACATACATACATATATACTGTAAATACAGCTACACATATGTAAGATGGATTTCTGAAGAAAGAATGTGAGGCAAGAGACTACTATCCCAGAACCCTGATCAGACGTACTCTTATCAATTTAACTGAAGTGCCTGTTGATATGAATAGAGTAGGGAAAATTTTAAATATCTCAGGTTTTTTTCCTCTCTTCTCTGTCATACATCTAAATGCTTTTTCAAAATAAAAACTTTAAAAATATTATTCTCTGTTTGTCACTAAAGGGAGTCCTCAAGTTAAAATCACAATTGAGCACAAAATTTCCGTTGCTAAGGGAAACATTTGTGAAGTGAGTTTTGCCCCATTTTATAACCTTTCTTGCCACAGTTGCTAAGTGAATCACTGTGGTTGTTAAGTTAGTAACACAATTGTTAAGTGAATCTGGTCTTCCCATTGACTTTGCTTGTCAGAAGGTCGCAAAAGGGAATCCCTTGATCCCCAGGACTCTGAAATCATCAAAAATATGTGTCAGTTTCCAAGTATTTGAATTTTGATCATGTGACCATGGGGTCAGAAGTGTTAAAAATGGGCATAAGACACTTTTTGAATGCTTACTATAACTTCAAATGGTCACTAAATGAACTGTCATAAGTCAAGGACTATCTGTATCTGTGTCATTACACTTTGTTCTAGAGAGCCTCTGAAGAAAAGTTGTGAGAGTTTAAAGAGGAGAAAGAAAAAACGGGCCAAATTTTCTTCTTCCATGTCCTTTATTAGCTGTGCTCAGAAGCAAAGTTCTGCTCACAGGAACTCAACATCAAGCATGCAATATTTATTCTGACCAATGTGATAACATCCTATGGTCATATTTTTTGTAAAAAAAAATTGCATATTAATCTCCTATGAGCATTATCATTTCCTTTTCCTAAAAAAAAAAAAAAAAGAGCAAACGTTACTTTCTAACCTTCCCTACCCTTCCCTTAAAAAAAAGGCAACTAATTTTAGACTTGGCATCTCTATCCATGAGCAAGCGACATGTGGTTAATGTTAGAAACCAAGTTCTGCCACCCGCCAGAATTACCAGAAACAGTAGGCAGGAAAATTAAATTAAATTAAAAACATTCCAGTAGAACAGAGAAAGAACCATTGTTTCTGTTCTTTCTCTGGGGTATTTTATTTGCCATTATTATTACACTTGCCAGTTTTTTTTTCCATGTAGGGAAGGAATATAGAGGGCTATGAAGTGGTAATAAGGGAAATTTAGAAGGCCAGAAAGATACGGTATATCTAAGTCAGCCCAACTGCCTTGCCATTAACTGCTCTATTATCTAGACAGATGTTCTTTTTAAACAATAACCTATCTTTCCTTTCCCCCTTGTTTCTGCTGCTCAGACCTTTGCAAGCATCATTATTAATTCATATATCTCATTAAGCCACAAAAATCAAAACGTATCTTTTGTAAACTGCAATGGCCTTCAAGCTCTCAGTCAAAAGACTCCCAAATTACTTAAGTACAATTTGGGTTTCAGAACTTTCCTTTGCCAACTTTCACTTGGCAATGCTGACCCCTGGAAAGTGAACTCACCTTGTTTTGCCTGCTAACTTAAGGCCCACTTGCGTTCAACTGAACTCATTAAATAACTTTAGGAGTGAAGTTTTAACTGGTCAGTCCAGCTCAATGCATTTGTAAAGTCCATGTCACACTGCACCAATGGATGGAAAGAGGATGTAAAATGGAGAGAAACACTTGCCATCCATTGGTTAATGGGATTCATCCGTTCTGTACTCACTGCGTCCGTTTTTCATCCTCTCTATCCGTCCAGCATCCGTTGACTGAGGTTCCATGAGGTTTCCATCCGCTCCAAAAAGTTTGAGCTGCTCAAACTCTTTTTGAGCGGAAATGTATCCATGCATCTGTTCTGTATACCGTAACGCTGCGGGGAACATCCGTTGAACACTGTTGTCCGCTTGCGTCTGTATAACCACTAGGCATAGGATCGCTGCGCATCCGCAACTCAAATCCGCCTCCAAGTGTAACACGGACACGGGAGGATGAACGGATGCGGAACGGACACAACACATTTAGTAAGAGAGAAAGGATGAAAGCGGATGCAGTCTCAAGAAAGCATTTACGGAAAAATATTCGCAGAGGGGACCTATCTCGGATATTAGGATAGAGGATGCCTAGAGGATGAAAGAAAACATAGTGGAAAACCTAATATTGCCTATAAAAAGAGGAACTCACCTGGATCTCACTTTCAGTTCCAGCACCCCTGGTGGCAGACCTCTGCAGCCTTCATCTGCTCTTGCTCTTCCACAGCATCCTTGATGTCCCACCATGGATCGTAACACATCCTTTGGTAGCCACAATCGTCTGCAACAGCTGCAAAGCCATCTACAAGGCTCTTTCAACTGTTCTACGGGAAGAAAGGAGGCATCCAAGAAGTGTCTGGGTCCGAAGATGGATCGGGAGAAGAGCAGAGTACAGACTGTATACACAAGCTGATGGTGAGGCTGGAGAAACGAGACACTCGTGCATTCCAGAACTTCATAGGATGCTCCAGTCATGTTTGATGAAGTTGTGGAGCGGCTGATCCCAGGTTGACCAAGCCGAGCACCAACTTCTGGCCACACTGGACCTGGGCTCAGGTGGCACCTTGACTCTGCACCACCTGGCTCAGGGACCACCTACAGGAGCATGCGTACAGCTGGAGGGTGCCAACACACGAAGTACAGCATTGTGGTCAGAGAAGTGGTGCAGGATATCCATCGAAGAATACCTGGAGGAGCTCCTCCAGTGCCTCCAACACATGAGGCTGGAAGAAAGTTGCAGAGCAGTGGTATCAGAGGTGGAACTTCCCCACACCATTGGAGCCATACATGGGAAGCACGTGGCCTGCAAAGCTCCAGCCAAGTAGGGTACATCTTATTTCAACTACAAGGGCTTCTTCAGCATCATCCTCTTCAACCATGGTCGTTGGAGTTAGTTCAGGTACATCGATGCTTAGTCAGAGTGTTCAGATGCCCAGCGTATAAACCCAGTGACTGGAAGGCGATGACACCAAACCATCATCGGCTTCCCAGATCCAGACCTGCGCGGAAAGATTGCCCTACTTCATCGTGGGGGATGATGCCTTCTCCCTCAGAACCTACCTCAGGTTGGTTCATGAAGGATACATTCAGATACCTCACCGTGAAGAAGAGGATCTTCAACTACAGCTGTCCCAGGGCAAGCGCGGGTGGCTCGCGCAGCCTTTGGCATCCTGCGACAAGGTTCGAGATACTTCTCACACCATGCAGCATCACCCGAGACCGTGAGGAGGATGCGTCGAAGCTTGCTGCACACCTGCACAATCTCATGCGCACGCAGCTCCAGTCAGTCTTGCAGAACAGGCTGGGACCTCGGGCATGGGGACATGGAGTCTGGGGAATCAGGGGAAGAACCTGATAGACACTGTGGGTGTGCAAGGCCCAACAGAGCTTCATGTGAAGGGAAGGAGGCAGCATTAACCTCTGAAACACTGGTGTAATTTCCCCAGCTGGAGCAGTGGAGTGGCAAGACAGCTGATTGATTATTGGATGCTTCCTTCAGCCTCTCTCATCACATCTGATGAGATTGGCCATGTATGTTGGGTGGGCCTACAATGAACAGGGCTATTAATATAAGAGTTGTTTTATGTTGAAATGTGTGGATCATATACATTTGTATTTGATAAATAATAGGCGGCTCATTAGGTTGTGGCTACCTGGGAGGGTGGACCATTATCAGATTATTATTCATATATATTTAGCTTGCTACTGGAGGTTTTATCTATCCTACATCTTACTATTCTCACTTCATATTTTCAATGGTATTTATTTTCCCCCTTTGGTGCTTCCATCTCCTCATCAGCCTTATTATCTCTCTATTGTTATCTTTTTTTTATATAGTCTCCCTGCCTGCCATCCCACACGCGTATTACTTTCCATCCCCAAAGTATTCCCTGCCATCGCATCACCAGGTATCCCTGCCATCCCACAGCTATTAGCTCCCAAAGGTAATCCCGCCATCCCACTGCTATTACCGACATCCCAAAGGTATTCCCTGCCCATGCCACACTGCTATCCTACCCATAGAAGAGCATGCAAGGCTACAAACATTTCAAAAATTTCATCCAACTTTATTAATAAAATAAATGAAGCAAGTGTGTTGAAGCAAAGATTCTTTATTCTAAACAAGCCTGTAAGAAAAATTGACAAGCAAGACTGCAACAGCAAAAATAAAGTCAACAGAGTGCCACCAGTCCTCATAGAGATCTCTTCTTGGTCACTCGGAGTGTGCCCAGTTCTAGCGTGAAGGGTCCGAGGTGCTGTGCGAGTGGCTCTGCTGCATCGCTAGGTCTGAAGCGCCACTGCGGGGTTGCTGACCCGAGAGGAACATACAGGAGACGGTGTGTGGAGGAAGCTACAGAGAGCTGCCGCCAGTACTGTGATGTGAGAGCTCCTTCCTCCATGACATGGGGGGTCAAGTCTAAGATCGATGACAGATGTCTAGCCGGGCTTGGCTGTGGGGTGGAGGAAGGAGAGTGTGGGGAAGTGGTCTGCAGGTGTGCAGGTGGAGGCATGGTGGCATTCTGTGGAATAGGTAGGCATCCATGTGCGCGTGCGTGGCATCGGTGGTCTGCGGTCGAGCGATCGTCATACAGTGGCACGGATGCGCGTCTAGCACTGTACCTGTGCCTGGACTGGAGGAGGGCTGCCTGTGGCTGCTTGGACCTCCATGCTGAAGCTTGTAGGCGTTGTAGGGGAGCGGGCCTGTGGAAAGCCTTGAAGGTCAGTGGAGCATCACCTGGAGGTGGAGGAGCAGGCCTGGACTGGGTGGGAGCAGCAGTCGACTTCCTCCATGGTCCATGGGAGGGTTGTGAAGAAAGATCGGTGAGCCTGTCCTTACAATATACTGGGTCCGACATGTGCTTGAGGATCTCAGGCTTGACCATTAAGGTGCGGAAGGGGCTCTTCGCGTTAGAGGATGGGGCGTGGTGTGGTACAGCTGAGAGAGCGAGTCTAGGCTGCTCCTGTGCTTTCTTATGGTACCACAGGACAGTTGTGGCTCTGCCCCTCTTGGTTTGCCTTTGGTTTTGTGGAGTGGCAGTGGGGGTGGATGCCGGGTTGGGCAGTGGTCGAAGTTGCGTCTGCACACTTTCTCCCAGTGCGTCAGGGGGTCCTCGCACGTGCTCTGCCACGGGTAGCTACAGCTGTCAGGGGGTCTCCGTCATGGCACGCTTCCACAGATACCGGCAGCTGACACACAGGTGCTGATCTTTGTCCAGGAAGAGGACTGGCTCTCAGCAGGCCTCGACTGAGAGAGGGAGCAGTTGTGAGAGGGTCCTCTTCAGTAGCACGATCTCACCCTCCCGAAAGCTGGCACTTGGGCCATCACATAGGTTCTCTAGTCGTCAGCTTGACCGTGGCCTGGCCAGATTTATTTTAGGTCGCTCACGGCTTACTCATACCCAGTGTGTGCATGTGCTTACACCAGCCTAGGAGCCCTAAGTGTAGCCCCAGGCTCTCCGCCTTCTCTCTCCAAGCAGCCTGCTTTTTTAGGTGTCGGATAGAGCCTGTGTTCCCTTCCGCCAATGTCTATTTCATCCTCAAGGCATCCACACCTCCCCGTCATGTTTCCTCTTCTATGTTGTATTGCCGTCCTCTTTCCCGTTCACTGGTCTGGCTCCTCCACACCACCCAGCAGCAGCAGCATAACAAACAGTGGCAGCAGAAGCAGGACCAGCAGCACCAGCACAGCAGCACCAGGAGGCAGGACCAGGAGCACCAGCAGGGACCAGGAGCATGCAGCGGACCAGGAGGACAGGATCAGCACCAAGCAGAGTAAGCACACAGCAGAAGCCCCAGCAAGCCAGGAGCGCGCCAAGCAGAGTAAGCACCAGCAGAAACAGCACAGCACCAGGAGCAGTTCCAGGCAGTGTAAGCACCCACAAAAGCACTAGCACCACCAAGCAGCATCAGCGAGAGTAAGCACTCAGCAGAAGCACCACCTCCAGAAAGCAGCATCAGCAGAAGCTACCAGCACCAGAAGGCGAGCTCCAGGGCAGCAGAAGCCCCAGCAAAAAGCGAGTCAGGCCAGGGCGTGGCGGAGGGTGGCCCTGTCCTTCTTGCCAGGGCTGGCAGCAGATGGAAGAGGCTTTTGTTTCTTCCCCATGGTTGTTGGGTTGCTGGCTGGCTGGCTGCTGGAGAGCTGTGTTGGAAGCAGGTCTTTCCTCTGAATGATGACCTGCTGGAGCTGCTTCCCTTTATATCCGCGGGGCTAACGCAATGGCATCCCCCCCCACATGCGCAGTGAACAGTAGCGCATCCGCACAGGCTTCCCTAGGCATCCGCTTAGGCTTCCGCTCCTCATCCGCTTTCATCCTCGGCATCCGCCTGTTGCATCGCTTTCAGTCCGCTCGGTGTCCGCTCTGCATCCGCTCTTTCCATTCCATGTCCGCTTTGGCTGCACTCCCCCGGGAAGCCCTTGCAGATGTGCCATCCACTCTCATCCGCCTTCATCCGCTATGCTTCATGAAGCATCCGCTTTCATCTGCCCTTACGTCCTCTCCCTGTCCATTCCTTTCCATGTTGTCCGCTCTGATTATGCAAATTTTATGGAGAGCGGATAACAATGGATGGAACATTTTTCTCATCTGCTGTGTCCTTTTTACAAATGTTTTGCATCCGTCGGCCAGTATGACAGGGCCTTGAGCAGAATGTTCTTATTTGCCATTTTGAGTATTACCTTCAGGGATAATTGTAGGGAGAGCAAGCCCTCAACTTACAAGTCATTTTCAAGTCAGTGACCGTTCAAAGTTACTACAGCACTGAAAAAAGTGATTTGTGACCATTTTCCACACTTATGACCATTGTAGTATTGCTATGGTCATGTGATTTACTTCAGATCAGAGATGATATTCAGCAGGTTCTGACTGGTTCTGGAGAAGTGGTAGTGGAAATTTTGAGTAGTTCAGAGAACTGCCAAATACCACCTCTGACTGGCCCCACCCCCATCTATTCTCTGCCTCCTGAGTCCCAGCTGACTGGGTCTTCTTTTTTTGCCCTGCACAGGAGAATGGAGCTGGAAAGTAGGTTAGTGGGGTGGAGAACGAATGGGGATTTTGCAGTATCCTTTCCCTGGAGTAGAGTGGAAATGAAGATTTTACAGTATCCTTCCTCTGCCACACCAAGCACCAAGCCACACCAAGTCCATGAAGTCATGTCCACAGAACTGGCAATAAAAAGAATTTGAATCCCACCACTGATCCGGATGCTTGATGACTGTTTCATATTTATGACAGTTGCAGTGTTCTGGGGTCATGTGATCACCTTTTGTGACCTTCTCACCAGCAAAGTCCATGGAAAAGCCAGCTTCACTTCAATGTTATTAATTTAGGAACAGCAGTGGTTCACTTAGCAAATGTGGCAAGAAAAGTCATAAAATGGGACAAAACTCACTTAATAAACAACATACATTTTGGGCTCAATTCAGTTATATGTCAAGGACTACCTGTAAAATTATAGTCCTCTTTCTAAACACCTAATATCTGACTAAGGATGTAATTTCTATCTTTCCTCCTCTCATAGTACATAAAGAATCTGTTTCTGTGCACTGATGTCTATTATTACTTGCATTCACAGATTCTCCTTGTGAAAAAAATTTCTTTCATCTTTCATTGTCACTTGAATTCTAGTTGAATTGCAAAGACAAATTCCACCATTAGTGCCTTTAATTTTCTCACGGCTAGGTTTAAGAGTTTTAGAACCAGATTTCCAAGTCGGGTTGTAGGCAATTTACTATACAACGTACACTAATTCCTGCCATCATCTTTCCTCTTGTTCTGCCCTTTATAATTACTGGCGGAATGTATAAAGGCAGACAGATTTAAACTCCACAAAGGCATCCATACAAAGTCTCTTTATTGCTTCATCAGGCATCCTCAAATATAACTCACAGTTACATCGAGATTCATCTCAATGTCCAATTCTCTGCATAGCTGACTTTACGGTGTAAAAGGATAGTGATCTTTCATCCCATAATAGTGGAGCAAAGGGGAGAGACGTTAGCATGATACTGGAGTCCAAGCAAGAGTGAAGGAACCTCCCCCAACCCACAAAGAGTCTATTCAGTGACCACATGACATGAACTACATTTCCCAGGATGCCTTCCCTTGAGGGGATAGCTCCCAATTCCTAACTACCTATCCTCATTCCCTATTAACTATATACTGGCTGCATAGCACACCCCAATTTGATAATTTCTAAGACAGATCACTTCACTTTTCTGCATTGCTAGGACATGCTTTTAAATAAGCACTTATAGAATTGCAGGCATATAGCCCAATTCCATGAATGTTTGGTCACTATTAAATATACTCAGTAAAGTCTGTAAAGCAGTCTTAGATAGTATTCAGGTGACCATCAAATCATGCTGTTAATTTTTTACTTACAGGTAATATTTGCTTAACAATTATAATTGGAGCCAGCAATTTCATTGCGAAATGATGTAGTCATTAAGTGAAGCATCACATGTCCATGCCAAACTGTAATATCACTCCCTTTGTAATTGCTAGATAAGGGGTGTTAAATATTGGGGGGGCTGGGGCCACTCCACCGGAATACTTAGATCTGGCCCACTGGGCCACCTTGGAAATAGCTAAGGACTGGCCCACAGTGCCTCTGCTAATAAAATGGAGCTTGGGGGGGCTTCATGTGGCCTCCCTGAGCTCCGTTTATACTGGCAGAGGGTTGCAGGAAGCCATCCCAGCCAAAAATGGATTTCGGGAGCCGGTTTTCGCTGGCAGACGACTCGGGCCATCACAGGCACCCTGACACAAGTGACATCAAGATGCCACTTGATGGCCATGCCCCCCTGCTCCCCCAAGACCAAAGACAACCCTGTTGTGGCCCTTGATGAAATAAAGTTTGATACCCCTGTGCTAAATGAATCGGCCATGGTTGTTAAATGAGACATCACTTGACTGTTATTTGCACTGCTGGCTCCTCAATTGACTCTGCTTGCTGGAAACTATAAGGAGAACAAGTGGTTATTGCAATGGTCATAAATGTGAGGAGCATTATAAAGTTATGTTTTCATCACTATTGTAACTCTGAACAGCTGCTAAACAAGGTTGTTGTTAAGCAAGAACTACCTGTATTATATTTCTATTCCATCTTTCCTTTGCAGGTGGCATAAATGAGGATGAGGAAACATTCCTTATTTTATTCCCCACTCCCCCAATCATGTATCTGTGAGGTGGAGCAGGCTGAGATACAACAGCTAATCTGAGCTCACAATTTTCACCATAGCTGAGTGGGATTTGAACCCAAATCTCTCTTGGTCCAACTCCAACTCATTAACAGTTTCATTCTGTGATTCTCACATGGTTTTAAAAATTGGAATTAGGCCACTGGATCAAACTGTTCCTTTTCTCTGTATCTCTGCGGATTAATTAAATACTTCCTAATCATATTACATCATTTCTGAATAATAAAAATATTATTTTAACTTTTACAAGGGTTCAACTAACTTCCTCATGCATTGAAAGAACACCTGGAGGGATCATAAGGCTGAAGAAGTGAGTGTTTTTAAATATGTATTCCTGGCACTCTTTGAATACAATATACCCATATCCCTGGTAGTCAGCATATCTAGGCAATATTGGAAGGTGATTTACAAGTGTAAATAAGGACATCTACAGAAGGAAGCTTTCTCTTTATCACCTACTTGGTTGTTTCAAATGTATGGATGATTGGGCACCTGGCCACATGGGGAGTTAGCAGCTGGAGGAGCTACATTTTTTTCAAGTAGTGAAGAAGGATTACTTGAAGCCTTATAACAAGCCTTGTAAATTGAGGAGGCTCAACATGGAATCTGTTTGCTGTTCTATAGCAAAGCTATTTAGATGGCTTAATTCTTATTAGGATTTATTAGCTCATATATAATATCAAATTATGGTTTGGATTAAAGAAAGATGTGATATACTCATTGTGTACTTATAAAGTTCAAAACTTGATTATGCCATCAGTCTTCATAATCAATATTCAAATTATTTATTTTTCTATTAATTTCATGAAACTGCTCTTATAGGGAGAAAAGCTGTGCACATCTGACATGTGAAAATATTGCAGGTCTGTCTGTTTTGTGATGATTACATATGTCTGGAAGCCTTGCTACAGTGCCCCTCTTCTGACCTCTGAATGAACTATATGACCAAAAATACAAGCAAGCCTATGCAAGCAATTTTTGGTTCTTACACATCTAAGCATTTAGAGACAGCCATTTCATCACCTGACTTTTGGGACATCTGAAAAACAATGAAGAGGCAAGCATTTTATGTCTGGATTGTATTGTATTTCAATAAGATTTCAAGTTTTGATCTTTAAAACTGAGCAGTATATTATCTTTGGTATGTTTCAACCCAAGTTAACTAGACTAAAAAAAAAAGCCCTTGGATTATTTCTGTTTTGTTCAGTTTATGTATTCCATTTGTTCATGTGACTAATGTCATAGGGAAAGAACATGTAAAGTATAACATCCTGTCTGCTGCAGCTAAATTTAAGATTATCCTGTATTTGCATATGCAGATGTAAACATTCTGACTGTTTAATGGGAGAAAGGAAGAGAGGGGGGGGGGAGAGAGAGAGAGAGAGATGACTAGGTATGCTTTCATGCTTGGTTACCAACAACCAGAGGTGGTATTCACCAGGTTCTGACCAGTTCTGGAGAACTGATAGCGGAAATTTTGAGTAGTTCAGAGAACTGGCAAATAGTATCTCTAACTGGAGATTTTACAATATCCTTCCCCTGCTACGCCCACCAAGCCATGTCCACAGAACCAGTAGTAAAAACATTTGAATCCCATCACTGTCGTCAACTAGTAATATCACAAAAGGAGAAAAATTGCCTTTCATCTAAGAAGATTGGGAACTTTATTGGCTAGTGATCACTCTTATGTTATTTTCATTATTTTCCATCACTGAGGGACAAAGGCACTTGGAAATGATGCCATCATATCAGCACTTCAACCATTGAGTCCTTCCCCCCCCCTTAGGGGGTTGTAAGAATTAAAGTACTAAAACTCTTCCCAGTAACTTTCTTGGCAACAATACAAAAGAATTTGTCACTGTCTGTTTCCAGGATTGTTTTCCTCTGATTCTCAGTGTGATTTACAGTCCTGGTACTTCCTAGTTGCTTTTCATCCAAGTATAACCAAATCCAATTCTGTTTAGCATTTATTTAAGATCAGCCAAGGTCAGTTGCATGCTGTCATCTAGCTGGGCAAGGAGTTTTTAGTAAATATGCTTAATGCATCTATTTTACTACTTAAGGGGGAGGGGGGAATAGAAAGGTCATCAAACTGAAATGGACAATTTTGTTGATGATCCTGAAAGTGTTCTAGAGACTGTAAACACAGAGCTGTATCCTGTACTATAGATTGCAATCTCTGATCTACAGAAGAAATTGTAAAGTTTGTGATCAGCACATTTTCTTTCTTAATTAAAAGGTAAGTTCTTTAAGTGTTAAAGCATGTGGAAACCTAGAGAACTCTTTCCTGATAATTCACAACCAGTTTTTAATATTCCATTACTGAGAAATATGTTGGAATACTCATGATATAGTCTCAGCACTGGGATTTCCAGTTGATGTTGATTATCTACATTTATTTCAACCTGATTTCAGACTTTTGACACATAATGGACCACTGTTGCTAATGTCCCATAGTAATTAACATGGGAGGGTAATAATATATTTGAAGTCTTTGAAAGAGTCCTTGAGAAAAGTTCAGTGAAAGTACTGTAACTTCAATTTTTGTTGCTTTCTAACTATCTAGGATTCTAGAATACATCGAGTTAACAATCCTGGGCAAAAAAAGGTGATAGTGATATTTAAAAACTAAATGAGTAGTTAAGAAACCTATGACTTTACTATTTATATGAGATTGGCAAGAGAAATAAACTAATCCCACTGCTGTTATATAAAAGAAGGGTTTATTTCTTACCATAGATCTGTATTTGCTGAAGCAGCTGAGAAGCAGCATGAATCTTATTTGTTAAAGAAAACATAGATTTTGTCAACTTTGCCGTTTTATTCTTTCTTGATATTTTCTATGGCTATGATTTTGAGTTTGGAAGAAGATCACAGAAAGAAGTTAGAGACTGAGGTCAACAGGCCTGGGAACCTGTTTGTGACTAATACATTAATGAGCTTCTTTGGGAAATATCCAAACCATTTTCATGTCTACACCTGAATATGATCAGACTTCAACGGGAAGCTGAGTATCTTCAAAGAAGATAACTTTTCATTTAAAAAAAATCCCTGCAACACATTAAACTTTTATGCTCAAAAAGTAATGGCACTGAGTGACACCTATTATATGTGCAGCCAGTGTAATGTGGGTTACAGACAGGAAGTAATTGCTCATCAAAAGAACATTATTATTGAAATGCTTTTCTAAAACACTTTAGGCTATTGGTATCATGCTTGAAGTATTTTATGTAGACAGTTTTTTTCCTGATCTCATTCTCCAAAATCCATAAAACCAGAGCCAAGGCCTTCCCTAATATCTGGGTTTAATTTGTATTTACAAATGTAATGCTTTAAACAATATCTTAGGGTTCATGATTTAATAAATTGAAGACAAGAAGGGTTTTGAAAACTTAGTTTTCTTTTGGGTTAATGTTGCTTCAATAAGAAAAGATTTTTGTATACTTACAGCATATTAACATTCTGTATACATTAGCACCTCCATATCTGTTGAATATCAGCTTGGCTAGTAGGAAATAGTTTTCCTTGATATTTATACTTTCAGAATAGCTGTTACACAAGTATTGGTAATGGGTATGATAGAAAATAGAAGTGGGACCCCATCGCATATTAAATGGATGGAGATGTTTGGATGAAGCAAACTACACATTGATAAACAAAGAGTACTTCAAGAATGGACAACAGCTTCCAAAATCTAGGAATAACATGCAGCCTCACCCTGTACTAGATACCATATTCTTCGCTATGATATATATCATACCCATTGCCATCTGTGTTTCCTTACAGGTAGTTCTCGACCACAATGGAACTCAAAATTTATATTGCTAAGCAAGGCAGTGGTTAAGTGAGTTTTGTCCCATTTTATGACCTGTTTTGTCACAATTATTAAGCAAATCACTGGAGTTGTTCAGTGGATCATGCAGCTGTTAAATGAATCTGGCTTCCCTCATTGACCTGATTGTTGGAAGCTGACTAGGAAGGCTACAAATGGTGATGATGACACATGATCTCAGGACAGTGAAACTGTCATAAATACATGCCAGTTGTCAAGCACCTGAATTTTGATCACATGACCCTGGGAATGCTGCAATGATTTTAATTGACTGACGTTAGTTTTTTCAGTGCTGCTGTAGATTCAATTGATCACTAAACAAATAGTTGTAAGTCGAGAACTACCTATATAATGTTGGGTATGTCTTGTGAAGAAATCTCTCAGATCAGAGGCTTATCTAGACCAGCATTCTGTTCATGTAGTGATCATTTAGAAGCCACCAAACAGGAATCAACCATTACCAGTAGCTCTAAAACAGCAGTTGCCAACCAGTGGGCTGCGGCACACTGGTGAGCCGTGAGAAAATTTTGGTGGACTGCAGAGAAATCTCACCCCCAGAGCACCCCCACAAAGCAGTTAATCCAGGCTGCATAGAAACACAAGGCTATGCTGCCCACATGGCCTGCAGGAACCCTCCCCGTCCACTCACTCCTTACCCGGTAAACTTGCCTGCTAAAGTGCTATTTTTCCTTTTTTCAACCATTATCTCTTCTGCTGTGCCAGGAGATTTAGATTAGCTAGGAAGCAGGAAATGGTTGGATTTCTTGCTTTCCAGCTAGTCTTTACATCTTCGGCTCAGCACAGCCAAACCTCCTTTATCACTGAAGGTTTGCTTGCAAGCAAATTCAGTGCAGACTCACAGCAAGCAAATTTGGGAGATTGAGCTAGCCGATGGCAGATAGATAGATCACTGAATGATTCTGTGAACAACTCAATCTGCCTGCTTTGCCTGATTTTGGGTAAAAGTTGCCCTATTTTTAATTAAAAAATCAGTATTTACATGCATGGTGTGTAGTGAGTTAATTTTGTGAGTTTGCTTGCAAGCAAATTTTATGTGACAGACTGAGCTAGCCAATGGCAGATAGATTAGATCTCCAAATGAATTTGTGATTCTGTGAGCAACTCAATCTGCCTGCTTTGCCTGATTTTGGATAAAAATTGCTCTTTTTTTAATAAAAAATTCAATATTTATATAAATATTATAATATTTACATACAAGCCATACCCAGCCAGTCACATGACCACCAAGCCAGACCCACAAATTAGGTCATGCCCACAGTACCGGTTAGTGGTCCCTGGGATCTAAAATTATGAGTTTGGTGGTCCCTGAGGTCCAAAAGGTTGGGGACTCCTGCTCTAAAATTCAACAATACTGTGTAGTTACTTGGTCAATCCAGGAAGTGTTAAAGAAGCATTACTGCTGTATGTGTACATGGCATATATTGATGTGAATGGCAGAACTTTGGTAAATTCATACTTTTCTTAAAAAAGATAGACTAATAAATATATATAAATAGATGCTTTATTTAAAACCCATCCATAAATGTGACAGAAAAAAAATTGCTTGCAGAAAGGAAAACCTAATAAGTTAGATTGACACTAATTTCTAACATAACTTTCAAGGAGCAGCCTCCAGATCTTTTAGTCCAATTTTCTCCAGTTTCAGCTCACTATCCTAAGCCTACAACTTTTCTTTCTAGAACTTAATCTTCCCTGATTCTACTCTGTGCCGTGGCTTTCAACCATTTTGGAAAAAGATACTACTGATTAGTGAAGGTGAGCAGTAGTAAAAATAAATTGTTCTGTTTCAAGAGTCTGCTGGTTTTTTTTCCAAGTGTCTCTCAAGTCCATCCTAGACATGCTGAATAATATAACAGTATCATTTGCCTTGAGTGGGAAGGTGGGAAGGTGAGCCAACTTCTCTGTAATGCAGAAGGAAAAGAGTCTTGCACAGAAGGGCTAGTAATGTCTTTTAACTAAACTACTGAACATGTAAAAATGATTTGCAATCTTAAAAAATAAACCCTGAAGGGATGGAAGTGGCTACTAATACTGAGTAGGGGCCCTTTCTGGCAAACTGATGATGGTGGGAAGGCATAATCCTGAGGACATAATTATTTTGGTGTGGAAAACAACTCATGGGCAATGGGCAAATTGAAGAGACAAACAAGGAGGCAATAACAGTAGAAAATGAGAATAAGCCTGAATCTTGCTTTACATCTGGTATGAATGTATGATAATATTCTTCGGTTTAACATAAGACAAGTCCAAAGGCCTTTTCTCAGGGATTGATTTAGGTGCCATGATGACTTTTCCAATATTGTGGGAGTGGAGAGAGATACTATTTGAATTTCAAATCATGTGGATGGATGAGGATTACAGAAACATAGTCCTAAAGCTACAGGGGTGCACCATATTGGGAACAGCTGGTCCGTTCTCTTTTCTATTGAAGTGAAGATTTAAAATATAAATTTAAAGGAAGATCAGGCAAGAAATTGCCCCACTAAGGCCTTTTGTAGAACTGGATTTTGTCTGCAGGATTCTTGAGATTCTGTTTGAAATAGATGAAGTCCATCAGAATTAGACAAAATTCTAGATATGGCTAATGGGAACGGAACAATTTTTGTAGTTTGATAATAAACCTAATAGCCTCATCGCCTAAAACCCTTCTCGCTTTTTCCTAAAGTGTCATCATTTTTTGCTTTTTGAATGAGTGCCAGAAATTCAAACAATGGCAAGGGAGACAACAAGAAAACAAATGATCCTTAAATTAGGTCTTGGCTGGTGAACCTTTTCAAGGCCTTCTATCCCAGCTGAGCAGCACTGTCCCTGCAGTGTGTTACTCAAGGTAGCTTGCCACTGTTCTGGCCTCCTGAATGATGGATAGCTTCTCTACATTTCACTTTCCAAAGCTTGTCCATCAGATTTGGGAAGGGATGAAACAAGGGCACATAACAGAGATGAGGTGGAGATGGGGAATGAAATGGGGAAGAGAGATGAATTCTCCTGGGCTCGTTTCACAGAATCTTAATAATGTGCTAAGTTATTGTGCAGTGAAGAAATGTAATTAGCACAGTGGCCAAAATCTTCCTCCAGCAGGGTCATGACTGCAAATAGTAAATGGAAGCTATTAAATGTACACCATTCCTAAACATACCAGAGAAGCTGCCAGCCTAACAGGACCTAGGATTCATGAGAAAATGACCATTGCTCCTTTGCTCACTCTGCTTTTCATGATGGCTTTTCTGATCAGGCTCTCTCTTAGGCTTGTTTTCTTTTTTCTTCAATCACCCAGCTCATGTTCTAACTACACATTCTCTGGAGGGATCTTTCCTGAAAATCAAGTTGCAACTCCACTGAAAGGAATCAGAAGTGATTCTCCATAAATATCAGGCATTTTAAAGTTACAATTTCACTCTGACAAGATCATTTTGAAAATGTGGAAATTCAGAATTTCATTCAGGATCCAGCCATATGAGAATCCTGGAAATATCTTTTATACTTTAAAAAGATGTTGCAAAGCAATGGGTCTGTCCCCAAATTGAAGTGAACTAAAAGATAACACTTTGATCAAAGCTAGATTTTAAATTAACTAAAATATTTCAGTTTCCTTATTTATAAGTTAATACATCTGTATCATTTATATGTAGGACTTGATATCTACTTAGAATTAAAATCTATTAATTCCTGTGAGGATTACTCCCAAATGAATAGACTCATAACATTTGTATGAATTGCTATTAAGAAATAAACCCTATTGACTTCAGTGAGATTTATTTTCAGGTAGAATTTGAATTTTTAGTTTTAGATATGTGCAAGAGATGAATAACCCTTTTAAACTGATTTGTAGATCAAAGCAGCAGCTTGCTTCAGGGTAGTCTGACAAATCTGATGGCTGTGATAATATTCTAAGATCTGGTAGATTTTTCTGATGATTTTGGAATTTCAGAACATAGAATGATGTGAAGAGCTTTCCAATATGAACATGACCACAGGCCAATGGGTTTAATCACCTCATTAAACTCTCCACCTATCAAAGGTCTTTTGCGGGTGGCAAGGCTAAAGCTGCTTTGGCTTCATTCACTTCTCAGCAATACAAATTCTTTAATGAGACCAGCCACAAGAGTTGACTTTGCTTTCTTTCACCAATATGTTACATTTCTCTGCTGGACTTGAGATCTCAAGTGGGAATGCAATGTAGCTGTCAGCACTCATGCTGACCTATCCAATACTTACTTTTGGATCAAATCCTGTTTTTAAATACTGCATGATTAAGGCAGGTTTCACTCTCTTGCCAATGAGTGAATGAGTGCCAGTCTTTCATGTCTATGAGTTTGGGTGGGGAGAATCAACATGGTATCAATCAAACTGCAAATCAATGCCTGTTTTTTTATGTGTGTCACATACATGATGCACATCGGAAAACTGGAAGATCTTCATTTAAATAATCATGGACAATATCTTGACTTTTTGACCATAGTCTAGAGACATTCCTGCCTAGAAGTACCATTTTTCTGCTTTTAGTAATGCTAGGAGAAGTGAATTTTGCATATCAGCTATGCTAACCTCCATTCTCAGAAAACAAATGATCGGACATAAAAATTTATATCACCTCACAAACACACTGTGAAGAAAATAGAAAAGATTGGACTTTAGTGCATATGTTTGTTTGCATGTTACATTTCTAGGTCACTTCAAGTGTCTTTAGGTGGCTTCACAGAGTTAAAAGAACAATGATCCCATAAAAAGCAACTTCTTTAAAATAACTGTTGTTGTTTTACAATTGAGGGGACAAAACCATCCTTCCACATAACATCTCCATCCACCTTAGAAGGACTTGTACAGCCATTGCAATCTGGGAGAAAGTCAGTTTTTAAAGAATGCTTGAAATTGGGCATTTATTTAGAGTATGGCACATGTTAGCCAGGGATCACCGAGGAGGCTGGTTGCCTCTGTGAAAGGATTCTTTTTGGGCAGTGTTATTTTTACTCGTGGGATGCCTGAATGCCAGTAGGCAATCGAGGGAGGCTCCTTTCTTGTCCCTACATGGTTTTTTCACTTGCAGGAATCAAGCTGCTGATCTCAGCAGTGCACAAGCCCAGCTTCTTACCAAGTGAGCCACCATGGTCCCGAAATTGGGCAATCTCTGAGGGATACATGAACATTTTTTTAAAAAAAATATGAGTTGTACAACTTTTCTATATGCTTGAAAGATCCCTTCTTAGTCTTTTCCATTTTGGCTTTTTAAGCATGAGAATCCCCCTCCCCTGAAAAATACTGCAAAAGGTATTTGAAATTCTATGGAAATGTGGCAATTTTAACGTCTGCAAAGGGATCATCATCTCTGCTTCTATTCTACTCTGCCAAAATTGAAACAACTCTAGATGTCATTGCCTATGGAAAAATGGGCAGGTTGGCTGACTTGCTATTTTTCAAAACTGTAAGGGAGCAACAATTCACAATGAAAAATGAAATAAAACACCATTTTCAAAAACCCCTGAATCAAATGGCTTTGCCTCATTCTCAGATTACAAACTCAAATTGAATCATATCTCTTTTGAATATCAGATCTTCATAATAGATCATCTTTCATGAGCTTAAGCAACAATCTTGATATACTGCAACCTAGAAAAGGTTATAAAAGCCTACAACCATTACAAAACAGGCCAAATCCAGGATAATACTCCAAATAATAATATATTAAGAGATATTGCAGTAGCTTTTGTTAACAACTGATTATTCTGATAACATTGGACTCTTTTTAAGACTCTTTAATCCAACATCTAATGTTTGGGAAATGCGTTTTTAAAGTTATGACTTTAGTACTCTCTATTGATGCTGAAATCTTAATCCTATTCTAGTCCAACTCCAAGTGTCTAGACATCTTAAAGATCTCAAGTTTCATCTGGGTTTGGTGGCAGCCAAATGACCTTCTCTGTGTCAGAAATACTTAATTTCATAGTTAATGTCTATATGCAAAGTGATCCTATATTCATTTACCTGGCATTATTAAAAAATAACACTGTTTAGACCTAGTGCCCATAGGATTATGCTATGCCTAATTCTGCCATTAGTAAAACAAAATACAGAAGATAATTGCACTTCATTTTAGTAATGAAAAAGAGAAATACTGCATTCTGAAGTACTATTATTTTGAGCTCTGTTGCTAAACTGCTGTTAGTGTTAGGATGTTTTGCATAACATTCAACCGTAATTCCTTTCTGTAATTTTAACAATGTTATTTTATGTCATACCCTCTAGGATGATGGATAATAGATCTTGGCCTTCATACGTACCACATTCCTTCAGGTGCTTAAATAAGGCTATTGTATACCACTTACTTGTTTTTTTTTCCCTAAGCCAAATACACCCAGTTCATCCACTTTCTTTCTTCAGGAACTTTCCAGTCCCCTGATCATCTCTGTTGCCCTATCCTGAACATGGTTCTACATCTGAAAGCATAGTGCATATCATTGGACACATTAATTGGGAAATTAACAGAGAGGAATGGAACAAAATGATTAGCATTCCATGTAATGTCCTGCACTCACCTAGAAAAATATCACTATACATTCACTGCAAATTATTATAGAGAACATGTACTTATAATTTAATCATTCTTTTAAATGTTTAAAGCTCTCTCTCTCTCTGGCTCTCTCTCTCTCTCTCTCTCTGGCTCCCTCCCTCCCCCCCCCCTCTTAAATCATTGCACCATTTCCTGCTTTTCAGCGTTATGGCCCTTGTTTATATTGCTATGCAAATTATTCCTTATAGAGACTTTACAAATTTCCACTTCCATTATTAATAGTGTTGAGAAGGTCGCTCTTCACCTCCATCCTTCTCTATCTATATTGCTTTGTCTAATACATAATTAATGCTAACTGCTGTGCATTGCTGCGCCAGTTTACATTAGGATTTTTCCCCCTGTCTTCTGCTCTGGAAGATGGAAATTGGTGTTTGAGGTGACTGAGAACATTTGGATTCCTTTGTCCTATCTATTCCAGTTTTCCCATTTGCTTGACAGAAGAGGTACCTGGGGATTTGCTTTGTAGAATTCTGCACATTCCGATTCAAGTTCATCTCATGCCGGTGTATTTCTGGCCTTTTTCCTTTTTACCCACTTTATGAGACACTAGGACTTAAGGAGTCAAGAGTTAACTTAACTTAGGAGTTAAGATGGTACAGAGAAGTATAGAATTTGTCCAATTTGGTGTCCTCTGTGAGTACTGGAAGAATAAATCCCTGAATTCTTACTCGCTATTGGTCATTCTGATTGTGAATCCTGGGGACTCTAGTTTATATTAAGGATTTAAAGGAGTCCTGCCAAAAAATCCTACCAGTGGCAAATGCAGGTGGTTTGTTTCTAGTGGTTTGATGACAAAGCAAACATAGGTTCCAATGATGTTAGTTCATTTTCATGTTTACATCTGACAAAAACATCCCTTATGGGAAAGATGGAGGCAGAGTTATTACATAGCTTCTAAAATTTGTGAGATGGTAAAGAGGGTATATATTCTGAGAGTATGTGCTGTGATGTTTTAAAATTAACTTAAAAAAAAAACCTTCCAGCAAATACTCTCAGAATTGCAGATACTTTGATTTCCTCTCCTCTTTCACTGCTACATATTTGGATTGCTGTAGGGAAGAGGAGGAGGAGAAGAAAGAGGAGGAGGGGGAGTTCTTCTACAATTTCTGTGCCCACTATTAAGTTACACCAATCATTTATTTTAGCAGGAATAAAGTCCTAGCTATAAACCAAACTGAACATATGTTCCTGGTTCTATCCCACAAATATTAATGCATGATTCACTCCTGAACATCTATTTAGACTGAAATTTAAGTTATACCTCTGCTTTAAATAACATGCTAATATACCTAAAGAATACCTGAATAAATAATCTACCAGCATTGCCTTATAAATAATGATGTAAAAGAAAAGACTATTTAATAATAGATTTTGCCTCCTTAACCTATACCAGTGAAGTTTTAAGTAACTATTGTATGAGAGAAAGAGCTAAAGAACCACAAACCAATCTCCAAAACCTACTTTTTACTTAACCATTCCATTCTATATAGACAGATAATATATAAATGCATATATGCACATGTGTGTCCATGTGTGCACATCTCTCATTGGGAGAACATCAATATTTATCTCATAGGTGCATAAAAATATAAATCGTTCCTTCCTAGGTCTTCTGTAGCTTACCCCTTTAAATTTATTTTTCAGTTTTTCTACTGCCACATGTATTGATAATTCTAAGGAATAATGAACTGTGGGAATATGTGCATTTATATACAGTAGTTTCATTAAAATGACATTCGGCTGAAATATGTGAAATCAACATTGCTCATAGAAATCAACTCATTGCACAGTTCCAGAAGACTCAAGTGACTCCAGTGTAGTTAGAAACCTAATTGTATGAGACAGAACTTCTATTTGTTGCTAAACTAAAGATTTATTATATATGGATTTAAGAAGGAAAAAATGAGAACACATATCAGAAATGGCTATCATTTTTCCAAGAAATCATTTTAAAAATTAGAGTTCAAAGCAGACTTAATTGGCATCAATCTTATTCCTATGATAAAATTTTCCTAGCTTAAATTAAACCAACTCGTAATACAAAGAAACATGTTTCTATAATCTGTCCTGTGTTTGGATGCAATCCAACCATAATAAGAATTAATACATAAAATTAAGATACTAAAAATTACATTAAAGCAATAAAATCAATATACATGATGATATATTAAAGCAACAATAACATTTATACAACTATGACAAACTATTTCTATAAACCTCATCATTCTAATATATGAGTAATTTTGCACAGTAACAGATTGTTACCATATTTACATATGTTTGTGTGCCAATGTATTTTAAATGAACATTTTTGTTTAAAATGGCCTCTATTTTGGATCAATTTTATTACAATTTTTAATAAGATGATTTAATCCCTGTGTCTTCAAGTATCCAAATTCAAGTTCTTCTTATCTAGGAATCATACTCAGGTATTGCAGATTAAAGAACCATAGATGGTGATGTAACAAATACTCCTACAAAAGTCACAGTACAGAACTCTTACCACAAACTGTCATTCCCTCTTAAACTCTGTCTTGTTTTGCTCTATATACTACAAAACAAGTGTTTCCATTTCCTATCCAAAAGGGTCAAGGGAACTCATAAAAAAATCTGTCTGTCTCCCAAAATCATCTCTAATAGTGCCCATCAGGACAAATACAGAGCTTGTATCCTGTTGCCTAGCAATAGGAGGTGATGTTTTAACTAGACAGGAGACAGACAGAGGTTAATCCCACGGGGCTGAGAGAGTGTCAGTGACATGTTTGAACTAGTAAGAAACAGCACATATTATTTGATTGCATTGTGAGGTTGAGACAGTATCTGTCTTTCTGTGTACAATAACCACATGTTTGGAAGAGAAGCAGTGACTCTACATTTTGTAGAAACTGAAGTAAAGTGATTTTAGTTAAGAACTCAGTCCAATTGACACAGTCTGTAGTTACTGCCAACCTGTGAAATGAGCTGCCAGTGACCCTTTCCATCTGTGAGAGTTGATTAAGTCCCTGATAGAAGGTTCACCACATTATCTTTAACCTGTTGCCTCCCTGGTTCTTCACCACTTGTTTTGCCCATAAAAGAGGGGAGGTGGCTGGCTGACAGTGATAGAGCCAAGAATTGAGTTTTAATAAATGCAGCATGACAATTTAAAGGAAGCCTGCTGTGATTTTATGAATAAGCTGGAGACTTAAAGGCTATTGAAAGTTGCACTGCATAGAGAAAGTGTGTAACAAGGGGAAGACAAGCTACAAAAGGAGCAGCCATAGAGATCTGGTTTTCTCCAATTATTTTGTTAGAATTAATTATCTGCTTCAATTTCCAGGCAATTTAGAACTGAAAAATATATGTGACAGCAAAGTTTTGTTAACGTACTTCTATTTGCTTGTGAAAAAATGCATGCACAAATGACACATTACTTCCCCTTTCTAGTGGCTGGAGCACTAAGCATGGTATAACTTTAAAAATTCTTGCCAAATGCTAGAAGGCATCTGGAAAGTTCCATATACCCACATTTTAATAAGACTGTTGTTCATCATTTGATGAAACTCTCTCTCAATAGATTGGTGATTATTTAGCATCAGAGTTATCCAGTTGCCAATTGCCACATGCATCTCTCTCTCTTTCTCTCTCGCTTCCTCCCCCTCTCTCTCACATATACAAAAATGAATACAAGATATTGCACGCATATGCAAATTCTTGCACATTTTACTCTATTTTTTGTGTTCCTCCTTCCCAGTAACTTGCTGCTGATCAGGCATTAACAGTGGGAAATTAGTCAGATGCACTATGTGATAGAGTAATTATACAGTATACATACCATAATTGTGTTTGTATATAGTTGTAACTATCTATGGTAGCTTGCCTGGGATTTCCTGAGGTTGTCACATGTTGACCACTCATGTTTTGTTTTTCACTTCTGAACATGTCATTTTTTTTTTTTAGTCCTCTCATAATAATTTTTCTTATCTGATCCCCTGTTCAGCTTTGAGTGCCAGAAGATCTGATTCATATTGGTTTCCCTGTCTGACCCTTTCCTTTGTATTCTTCTGTTTGCCACCCTTGTACTCAAGTGACCTAGGCTTGTTTCTAAAAGTATTATACTGTTAGAAATTCAAGTATGTTTTCATAAATTCTGTGAAGTCTGCTGATATGGGTGGATGACTAACAAAGCCTTTTCTAGAGAAAACACTGAAGAAATATAAAGTACTGTCTTATGATTATATGTTATGCAATATTCCTTACATTAAGAACATTTTTAAATTTTATGTATCACATGTAATTACCAGAATGGTATGTCAGTGATTTAATAAAGAACATTCAGTTACAATTGTACAGAAGTCTATTGAAATATCTGAAAGAGACCTGCCAGTAACTTCAATTTCAGTAACCGGTAAATGCTGGACATAGAATGTTAACTTCAAATATTTTTTATTTTTTTTTAGTTTTGGGAGTGTGGCTTGAGGCTCATGATTTAATTGGAGTAACTGCTGGAATCCTGACACTTATACACCAAATCCTGAAAGAAAACCCCAAGGTCCTCCTGGAAACCCACTGAGACCATCAGTCCTTGGGGCTGGCCCACTGACTTGTCCTTATCTCTCTGCAAGAGGAGCGGAGATTCCAGTGACCATAAAGCAAAGAGTGTTATTTATATGGCCACAAACTGTTGTCCAGTACCAGGCACATTGCAACCAACCAAAAACAAAATGTAAAAACCAAATTAATGTGTAACTACTGGTATGCATTGGACCAACAATGACTTGGGACAAGTCCATTGGACCAACAATGACTTGGTGGGACAAGTCCATGGTTGCCACAGAAATCATGAACCTCTGAGTTATCTGAAATTTGGCCCTACCAGGAGTCAAAATGAAATCCCAGAGCATCAACAGCTGCAATGTATACGTAATTAGTGATTCTGAAAACACACCTACCATTTCTCTTAGACTTTGGGAGATAATGCATCTAGTCCAGAGACTTGAATTTATTTTAAAAAGTATCCCAGGCATTATCTCACCAATTCCTTGCCTATTTTAATCTGTATTACTGTCTGCTTCCCACAAGGGATCTTTTTCCTTTTATGGAAAGACAAGTACAAAATAGGAAGGAGTTTAGCCTTTCCCCTGTTGCCTCTTACCATCATCTCCAGCCAGCAGACTACTTTCTTAACTGCCCTCTTGTTCGATATGTGCCCCTAAAACTGGAGTTCTTTCTGTTGTTGTTGGCTTTCAAGGAAATCCTCAAGTCATTTGAGCTGATCCTTTTACTTATGCATCTGGTTCTTCATGTTCCTCCTTTTCCAAAAAAAGTTTGGGTTATCTTGTAAAGAACTGCTAGATAGCAATCTGCAGACAAGTTAAACACAGAAAAAATATTATTTTTGTCCCTTTGTTTACCTCAGTGTGGGTCTTAATATTGGTTTGAACATGTGTTTAGTGATGCATACGCTCCATCTTTCTCCATGCATCTTTTCTGCTGTTTCATTTGCTAGAAATGCTCCTAGAGCCAACCTGAGTTCAACATATAGAAAGGCCTCTTTGAAGCAAACTAATCTAAGGTTGTATGCACACATACAATTATTATAAGAGATGACTAAAATCTTGGTTGATTTGCCCATTAAGACGTTCAGGAGATTTCTAAGCATCATATGAAAACTAGCTGAATCATTCCAGTGCCTATGGTAAATGGGTTGATTAGGTACATCTTCCCAATGGCGTCTGCAAAGAAATCAGAGAGTGATCTAACCATGATAAAATTAATGTCCCACATCCTCAGATTATGTAGCATCTGCCCTAGAGCAAAAACAAGATGTAACAGGAAGAAGGATGTTGTTTTTATTCCCTTTATACAGAAAATAGTTTGGGTTGAAGAGTCAGGAGATTCATAATCCTTCTTGAATAATATGTTGAGCAAAACTGAGACACTGGAAATTGTAGTTATATTGCTACCTTTTGTAGGGTCACAATGAGCTACCTTCTCCATCACATTGCTCAAATGCAGAATTGCCTGCTCGCATTGAGACGCGTTGTTTTGCTCTTTTTTACATAAGATTATGATGGATATTTATTAATTAATTACATCTTCTTAAACAGGTGCAGTAGAGTTGACCCTAATTTTTGAGACATTATAAAATTCGTCAATATTTCTAATTTTATTACTCATGCTTGAAAGGCATTTTTTTCAAAAAAATAATGTTTAAAAGAATGTCACCCCTCCCCCATTATAGGTACATCATACTTGTTAACATATCATGAATATTTTGCTTTGACATATATATTTAGGCAAAAGTACAAATTATTTGGCATTGATTTATTTATCACATAGGTTTTTTATCTCATATGTCAGCCCTCCTCAAATAGATTTTACAAAGCTCAGTAAAAAGACAGCTTCTACCAACAGACCTGCATTATAAAGGACAGTACAAAAACAAATACTGAGATGTGGGGGGGAAAGCACACTTCACTTCATAAGCACACTTCACTTCATTTACAAAATACTTGTAATGACCAACTAGAGTAGAAGAGGAAGAAGTTTCATAACAGGCTAAAAGGATGGCTCTCTTAATTTTCTGATCCTTGCATTAGCATTAATGAATGACAGCTGCCAAGAATGATGTGGTACAGGGAGAATTCTGAGGACTTGGCTTTTGTGCTCCCCTTCTACTCCCACTGCAACATAAGAGTAGTATGATTAAGCATAGAAACATAGATCTCTAAGTTCAGAAAACATAATTCTCTTATTTATTGTACCTTTTCATACTTCTAAATTACGTTCAAAGTATTTGTTATGTATGAAAACTTTTCCCAAGTAGCAGTCATTTTGATTTGACTTAATAGGATACACATTTCTTAAATTAATAGACAAGAACATCCTCATAATGCATTTGACTTTACAGTGTGTATTTTTACCTGCATAACCCTGGACCAACAAATGTTATTGCTCCCTTAATCCAGGCATGTATATACAGGTATCTCTGCATATGAATCTATATAGGTGATATTTGGTTCCGGCCATCATAATAACTGGAAGATCTACAGTTGGAAATATGTGCTTTGGAAGAAAAAAGAAGAACAGAGAAAGTCTGTTGTGAAACATTGTATTCTAATAATACATTTTCATAGCTGATATGTGTTTTTCCTTCTGGGCCCTAAACCATATTTCAAACTGAAATGTATGCATCTACAAACTGTATATTATAGCCTCAGAAATTGGTTTTGCAGATGTTACTTATCTGTAGTTTTGGACAGTTATACGGATACATCAGATAGGAGAATAGGGAGGCTATAATTATAGTAATTAACGTTAACTTTGAAATGTCTAATTATGTTGATAGTTTTCCCATCAATTCCAAGCCCCCACAAGATGGATAGTTCATTTATATCTAGGAATAAGTTTAAAACTAAGAATTTCAAATCCGCAAAACTGGGAATGATTAAAGCCTCGCATAAGAATTCCTTAAGGTCTATTAACTCATAAATTTAATCTAATCTACAGAATTTTTCTCAATGAAGATTTGGACTTCATTATGTATTTCCCCTGTAAGAAAACTAGAACGGTGCAATTTTGTTTTTAATGTGAGTATCTTCTTTGGCTCTAAATCACTGTCATGTAAAACATGTGTAGCAGCTGCATTTAAGGAGTGCTAATGTTTATAGGTAATTATAGGTTAGAAACCTCAGAACACTTATTATAGTCTTGCTTAGGTCTTCTGAAAAAAAAATGCTGTTTATAATTTATGGAGAAAAAAAAAAGCAGTTTGTGCTTTTGCAGATACTGTATACCCTTTTTATTACCAAGGCTTCAGCATCATGTATATTAGCATTCTGAACACTTATGTATAGCCTGTAATATAATGAAACAATGAGAAGGACCATAAGATTTCTTCACTTTCCTTTTTCTTCTGATTTGTGTGTACCACAATGCTGGGGCCTGGATCAAGGAAAGAAAAGTTTGATAGCAGGTTTGGTTAGAATGCAGTGCTGGAGGCTACTTCTGCTGATCACTGGCTGCCAATAGTTCATCAGTTCGAGCTTCAATGGATCAAGATTGACTCAGTCTTCTATCCTTCCAAGGCTGCCAAAATGAGGACCAGATTGTTGGGGGCAATATCCTGATTCTGTAAACCGCTTAGAGAGGGCTATAAAGCAATCTGAAGTGGTAAATAAGTCTAAGTTCTATTGCTTTTGCTATACTGGAAAATAACTGGAGAAAGGGGGACCTATTATCTCCCCCATTTCTTTAGAGACATTTCTTTTTCAGTGAAACAACACTTGTCCTCTGACTAGATTGCTGACTTTCTAGCTATATACCAGACAGTTGAAGAAGAAAGAAGGGAAATGAAAGAATATTTGAAACACACTGAAGAAGGTGCAATAAAGCTAGTACATCATGAAGGCTTACAGAGACTAAAGTGGCCTACAAGAAAGATCAAATGAAGAATAGAATAGTACACAAAAAAATTAACAGGTAGAGCAAATAACAAGACCTGGCAATAACTAAGACCAAGGACATTGAAGAAAGAGACAGAAAGGCTAATTCTGACAGCACAAGACTAAGTCTTAAGAATAAATGCATATAAAACCAGAACTGAGAAGACAGCAACAAATAGCAAATGCTACCTCTACAAAGAAACTGAAGAAACGGTGGACCCATCTTTTAGCTGCTGAAAAAAGGTTGCACAAACTGACTACAAAAATGGCACAAAAAAGCAGTAACTATGGTGCATTGGAATATCTGCAATAAATATGTGTTTGTAAACAAGAATTGGTGGGACAATGAAGCCGGCAAAGCGATAGAAAACGAAGAAGCTAAAATACTCTGGGACTGTAGAATTCAAGCAGACAAGCATCTGCAACACAATATCCTAGACTTCATTGTTGATAAGATAGACAAAATGTCTGAATAGTGGATGTTGCAACACCTGGAGACAGTAGAAGAGAAGAGGAAGAATTGGAGAAAATCACAAAATACAAAGACATACAAATAGATGTAGAAAGACTGTGGCAAAAGAAAACATAATATGATAAGTATAGATAATGCCAGCAGTTATAGGAGCCTTGGATACAGTTCCAAAAGAAATGGTGCATCTCTTGAATACCATCAGCATTGACAAAATCACTTCAATCAATTGCAAAAGGCAGGTTCATTTGTCTTACTTGACAACATCTCCCTATCCCTGGATAGGTGATAAAAATGTCAAATCCAACCTAAACATTTGGCTGACTATGTGACCAATCATAATAATGATGTTTAATTTTGGTCTTGTAGGGAGTAAAAGAATGTCTGAAGAGTGAGGTCAGGATTCGGCCCAATTGAATTTCATTTTCCTGGCTCCTTTAACTCCCATTAATAATTTACTTTCCGTGACTGTGATTGGGCTTTCATTATCATCTTCCTCTCCTCAGTATTAACATTTGTACTGATGGTTTGTTAATGAGCTATAGCCAGATGATAACAAATGCATTAGGAGAAGCAGCGGGACACCTGAACTGCAGATTGATAGTTCTAGATTCCCCTTTGATTAACAGAGGCCTTTGATACCAAAAGTGGTCTGCTTTGTCATGTTTTGAATTTTCCCTGAAGTGATGAAAACACTGTTGTATACTTTGACCAGAGTGTTTATTAGATTTCTGGGGCACAAAGCCTAGAATTAGTAAGGAGCTAACAAAATCAACATTTTTCCAGTACAGTTCAAGCTGACTCAGCCAAATGGGTTTCCTTCCCCCATCAGTTCTATGTGTTTGTGTCTCCACAGTTACCCTATATACAGTCCTTTGTTTTCTAAACACTCACCATTTCCAAAGTCTGAATCCTGTTTCTCCTTTCTCTTATTTTCTGTTGCCATTTCATCCCCAACGCTGTTCCATATCAAACTTCCTTTCAACAAATCAGCCAGAGAAACATTACCACAATCACAAATGTATTGTTTTCAGGTCTCTCGGAGTGAGACCCTGGAATTTCTTTACTGATAAACTCACAGCTCTCTTGAATGAACAATCACAATAATGCAGCAATAATCTGGGGTACTTTGGTGTGTCAGAACAGAGTTTAGGGTGTGGGGATAGAGGGAGTAATTCCATTTTATGAAGAGGTGCTGAGAGGAGATTCTTTGTGTTCTTTTTAGATAACCACATAGCATGCCCTGATAAGATTCCTTGGGATATTACCAACTGTACATGTTTATATTAGCTTCCCTTCAGAAAGGCCTGCTCTGTATAGATATTGTGACATTTAAGGGAGAAAAAAATATAAATGAATGTTCTTGCTTCTCTCATCCCTCCTTTTATCTTCTGTACAATTATTTCTTGTCTTTTCTTAAAACCAAAAATAAAAATAACAACCCTCCTCCCCAAAGTCCAAAACTTTGTTGCCAGTATTCTTATAACTGGGGATTTATTTATAATCTACAGAGGTTGAACAACTATATTTAGGTCTCTTTTCTTTTTAAATTTAAAGCCATCATTCTTCAAAAAGATAAAAACAATAAAAGATAATAAAAATCAAACAATGAAACAAATAATTACAGAAAAGTCCAGGATAAAGCAGTGATAATGACAGAATACTAAGGCTAAATTCCTGTGATTGCACTTAGCTGGAAGAATGGAGATTTTAAAAAAAAATCAATCGCAAATTGATTTTTAAACAAAACATGATGATCTGCCAAAGCAGAATCATTTGCAGAAATAAATGGAATTATAATTGTTGAAATCTTCTAGCACAGGGGTGTCAAATTTGCGGTATCACGGTGGCATAACATGACATATTGGGATTTTTCCCCTTCGAAAAACCGGGCATGGGCAGGGCCAGCATATGACACATCTGGCCCACAGGCCACGAGTTTGATACCTCTGTTCTCGTAGATCTCTGAACTCAAATGCTATACATCCATGTACGCATCCATACATACACAGGCATGCATGTTATGTGTATATACAGGTACATCTGACAAGAGTGTATGGCAAAAATATAAATACATATAAAAACTGCATTTGAAAAGCAAACATAGAAAATGTCGTATATTAAAGAATTTTCTACTTAAAGCTTTTATGAATAATTTTGAATGGGCTAATGCTGAGCATCTGCTACATTGATGCTGATTATACTTTGACAATTGTGAACAACCCTCAAAACCATCACCTATGTTTTCTATGGTTGATCCTGCTTTGTCATTATCAACAAACCAGATTCTGGGTGTTAAAAGACTTTTCATGGATAGTCATTTTAGAAACTGTTAATTTGTGTTGTTAAAAGTGGCATTGAAAATAAGATGATTGAACTTTTTCAGTGCAATCTGATAATTTTTGTGAATCCTTTAATTTTCATCTAACTGTATTATAATTTTGTAGAAACATATATTTTGGGCATGTGATTCAAGCCAAAGAAGGACTTTAAGTGTTTATGCTTAGCAAAATTGAGAGAAGATAAGAGGAAGATAATGGAAAAGGTGGACGGACAGATTCATATATTGTAGATTCAAGAACTGTTCTTGTAAGAGCTATAATACTAGTAGAATTAGTCCATGAGTCAGCTAGTACTTTAACTATTTACAGTGAATTACAAAGACTGATGCATCTAAAAGCAGTTTAATGCACTCAGGAAGGAAAAAAGAAGTATACTGATTTAGGGAGAAGAATGCATGTGAGAGAGTCATCAGTTTTTACCATTCCCGTTGCCACAATCAAGCTAATAAGAAAAGGAATACTCTGGCTCAAATAATTGTGTTAAAGAAGAACAGTGGTTCAGTTAAGAGTATTTGATGATCTTATCAAATGCACAATGAAACTGGAATATTCCAAGTCACTAGTGGAAAAACACTCATTTTTGTTAAATGACATTCTAATAAATGATACTACTATTGCATACTTTACAGAAGTTAAAAAAGTTTATTTAATATGTGAAATCATTTGAAAGTTATTTCACTGGACGTGGAAGAGTGGAAAGCATATCAGAGACATATACATGGCTTTATCTTTCTGACACTGTGAATTGGCTAGATCTTATTTCTTTTATTGTTCCAAACCAAAATGAAAGACAACTATATGTCAAGTGCCCAATAGCTAACACCAACCTCTACATTAATTGTATAGCCTCAATACGAGGAGAGTCTCTCTCTCTCTCTCTCTCTCCCTCTTCCTCCCTCCCTCCCTCCTCCCCCCCACTCTCTCTCACACACACATAGAGGGGGTAGGAAGGGAAATTATATTTGTTGGTAAAATTATCTCCCTCCCTCCCTCCCTCCCTCCCTCCCTCCCTATCTTTTTCCCCTCCTGGAAGAATAATACAATGTTTGCAAGCATTTGGGAGGTTTTACTTAATAGCCCATTATGTTGCTATCATAAACTCATTCAAGACAAAAATAAAATGAAATTAAAGCAAAAAAAAAAAGGTAAGCCAAGAATCTGATAAATTCCACTGTAAACTTATGAGTAGAAATACATTTCATGTGTGCGTGTATTTAAAAAATGTCCATCCCTTGGCTACATTTGATCCATGTTATAACAAAGTGGAAAATTGTGCATAGTTCCAAAGGCAAGCAGATAACACATCCCTATTTTTCTTTAATTAACTAATGCAAAAATCAAACCAAATCAAACCTCACACTTTCTCATTTTGATTCTCTGAGAAAGGTTTCTATTTTTCTGCTTTATTCTCAAGGTGGATGAGACTTTGACTGTCTCTTCACAGTGCTTCTTTTTATTGGAGGCATTGAGATATTGATAGGATGATAATGATTAAGAAAAATCACCTATCAAAGAAATTGCAACTAAACTCATAGAATTGCCTAGCAATAAGAATTGTCCCATGGCAAGATTAACAATTGCCCCATGAAAGATTAATAATAACTTCCTTTCATAATGAAAGATGGTTTTAGCACTGTGCTTGATGAGAGAAGTACCACGCTTTGGAAATTCATGTTTCATATCAGATTTCCCTAGACATCACCATGTTCATCTGGCTTCCAGTATATTGGGTAGAGAAATGCAGCCCCAGTCAATAATATTTACTGGTTGGAATTGCAGCAATTGGAAGGGAATCATGATCTGCAACTTCCAAAGATTTGTTCCGGGGCTTGCTACCTACAAACTTTCCAAATTTAGAAGTGATAAAAATACGATCAATAACTTTATGGATCCTTCTTTATTTCAACTTTCATTGTTTTCAAACTCAGTTGGAAATGAGAGCAGCTGAACCTTGTTCAGCTCAGTCAGTATTATATATTCAGGTCCATCCCTTGGCTGAAAAAGATGTCTTTTTCAGTGCCACTGTTTGCCAGGAGATTCTTTTCCAAATTTTTTTGCTTCATTAACATGTCTAAATTTTCTGAGGTGAGTTTATCCTGGTATGAGATATAGTTATAGCTCAATTAGATATCATCTTCTTAAAGCCCCTGTCACACTGCACCAACGGATGCAAAGAGGATGTAAAATGGACAAAAAAGCTTGCCGTTGGTTAATTTGCGATGTACTCACTGCCTCTGTTTTGCTTCCTCTCTATCCACCAGCATACGTTTATTGATGTTTCATCCGCTCAGAAAGTTTTGAGCTGCTCAAAACTTTGCGTGAAAATGTATCCAATTCGTCCGTTCTGCATCCACTAGGCATCCGCTAGCATCCGTTCTGCATCCTTACGCATCCGCTATATCCGCTAGGCATCCGCTCCACATCCGCGCAACTCGCATCCGCTCGGATGCAGGAGGAAGCGGAACGGATGCAAGAACGGATGCAGAACGGATGCTTAGCGGAAACAAAGTGTTTTAAAAACGGAAAAAAAACGTTCGCAGAGGGGACCTATCCAGATATTAAGGAATGTTACAGGATGCCTAGAGGATGCTAGAAGATGCCTAGAGGAGCAAAGGGACACCTATATCTGCCTATAAAAGGCAGAGCAACACATCTGGATCTCACTTTCAGAAAAGCAGCCTGCGGTGCGGACCTCTGCAGCCTTCATTGACTCTTCTCTTCCACAGCATCCAGTCATGTCCACTGTGGATCGTAACACAGTCCTTTTGGCAGCCACCATCCTTCTGCAACATTGCGAAGCCATCTACAGGCTCTGTGAACTCTACTATGGGAAGAAAAGGGGCGGCCAAGAAGCGTCTGGGTATGAAGATGGTTCACCAGAAAGAGCAGAGGACAGACTGTATGACAGCTGATGGTGGAGCTCAGGAGCAAAGACACCTCGTGCATTCAGAACTTCAATGAGGATGCCTCCAGCCATGTTTGACAAACTTGTGCAGCGGCTGACCCCAGGTTGACCAAGGCAAACACAACTTCCGGCCCAGCCTGGAACCGGGCCTCAAGGTGGCACTCACTCTGCGCCACCTGGACTCAGGGACCACCTACAGGAGCATGCAGTACGGCTGGAGGTGCCACACCACACCATCAGCATTGTGGTCGAGAAGTGGTGCAGGCCATCATCGAAGAATACAAGGAGGAGCCCTCCAGTGCCCCTCCATGAAGAAGGATGGAAGAAAGTTGCAGAGCAGTGGTATTCAGAAGTGGAACTTCCCCCACACCGTTGGAGCCATAGATGGAAGCAACGTGGCCTGCAAAGCTCCAGCCAAGTCGGCGTCCACTTATTTCACTACAAGGCTTCTTCAGCATCATCCTCTTCGCCATGGTGATGCTGACTACAAGTTCATGTACAATCGATGCTTCAGGCAACGGCTCATCTTCAGATGCCCAGGTATACAATGCCAGTCACTCAAGGAGGAGCTGGAACACAACCTCATCATGGGCTTCCAGATCCAGAACCCCTGCCCAACGACACACAAGATGTGCCCTACTTCATCGTGGGGGATGAGCTTCTCCTCACAACCTACCCATGAAGCCCTACACTTCCAGACTCTCACCATGAAGAGAGGATCTTCAATTACAGGCTGTCCAGGGCAAGGCGGGTAGTGGAGAACGCGTTTGGCATCCTAGCCAACAGGTTCCAGGTACTTCTCACACCATGCAGACTCTCAGAGACCATGAGGAGGATCGTGGAAGCTTGCTGCATCCTGCACAATCTAATGCGCCGCGCACTACCCAGTGTTGCGAAACAGGCTTGTGGGCCTCAACAAGGCAATGGGCACATGGAGCCTGGGGAATGGAGGCAAGGGTGAAACCTGATAGCACTGAGGTGTGCAAGGCCCCAACAGAGCCTCACGTGAAGGGAAGAAGCAGCGCAACCTCTTGAACACTGGTGCAGCTCCCAGCTGGAGCGGTGGAGTGGCAAGACAGGATGATAGATGCTTAATGATGCTTCCTTCAGCCTGTCTCATCACACTGATGAGATTGGTGGCATGTATGTTGAGTGGCCCTACAATGAACAGGGCATTTAATAAACAGTTGTGTTTATGTTTGAAATGTGTGGATCAATGATTACATTGTTATTGATAATAAAGGGCCATAGGTGTGGCACCTGGGAGGGTGGAACCATACAGTCCACTTTGCTTGCACTGGAGGTTTTCTATCCCACAGCTATTACCCATCCCAAAGGCATCCCTGCCCATTCCACAGCTATTTCAACCATCCACTGCTATCTTAACCCATCCCACAAGCATGCAAAGGCTTAAACCATTTCTAAAAGTTTCAGCAAGACTTTATTAAAAAAAAAGAAAAGGAACAAGTGTGTGAATCAAAAATAGACTTTATTAACAACAAGCTATAAGACAAAAATGAGTCTCTGGCACTCCTCTTGGTCGCTCAGTCTCAGGGGTGAAGGGTGCAGGTGCTGTGGAGGTGGCTGGTGCTGGAGTGCTTGTGATCAGCTCCTCCAGAAGCAGAAGCAGCCAGAAGCCCCATCCCCAGAAGAGTGAGCCCGTGCTGCAGAAGCCCAGCAGAACCAGAGTGAGGGCCAGGGGGCAGGATGGTAGCCCTGTCCCTCTTGCAAGGGCTGGCCAGCAGATGGCTGAGGCTTGCTGTGCTTCAGCATGGTTGTGGGGTTGCTGGCAGGCACCTAGGTTGGCAGGAAGGCTGGCCCAAGGCTGGCAGGAAGGCTAGCAGGGAGGCAGGCACCAAGGCTGGCAGAAAGGCTGGCAGGCATGCCAACCACAGGCTGGCAGGCAGCAGGCACAAGGCTGGCAGGCAGATTGGCTGGCAGCAAGGCTGGCAGGCAGGCCAGACAGCAAGGCTGGCAGGGAGGCTGGCAGCAAGGCTTGCAGGAGACATGCTGGCAGGAAAGGCAAGGCAGTCGATGTGTCTGGAAGCAGTTCTTTCTCTGAATGGTGACCTGCTTCCAAGCTGCTTCCGTTATATCCACGGGGCTGATGCAATGCATCCTTCCCGCATGCGCAATTACACGTCGGGCATCCGCTAGGCTTCTCACTGTGCATCCGCTGTGGCATCCGCTGTGCATCCGCTGTGCATCCACTTCATCTGCTGTGCATCCGCTGTGCATCCGCTGTATCCATTCCGCATCCGCTTTGCTGAGGTCCCCGGAAGCCTAGCGGATGTGCATCCGCTTCCATCCGCTGGGCTTCTGTTCCGCATCCGCTTTGCATCCGCCTGCGTCCTCACGCGTCCGTGTTATCCGCTCACCCGCTCCGGTTATGCAAATTTTTGCCCCTTCTGAGAGCGGATAACAATGGATGGAACATTTTGCTCGTCCATTGTGTCCGTTTTGCATCCGTTGGGCAGTTTGACAGGGCCTTTACCATGTTTGGATTCTTCGCTTAAGCAAATAATTCCTGGTATCCTTATTACCCTACCCTGCTCCCTGATAGGCTGATCCAAAATAAGACCTATGTCATAATTTCATTGTGAATGATGGACTGATCTTGTTTTTATAACTGATTTTATGTAGGAGGGGTGAACTTGGGAATATGGTGATTGTTATTCCACACTCCATCCTTCCCTTTCACTCCTGCATATTCTGCTCCATACAATATTATTATTCAAACATTTTACTTTCTTGAGATTGGTTTAATGGGATTTCTTTGCTTCTGGCTCTCATTCCCTTAATTAACAGACCTTCCAAAGTCAAGGAACTTTATGCACTAGAGGATAATATCTGCCAAGCAACATCCATATGGTATTTAACTGAATTGACTTGATAAATACTAAATTGTGTTACTGTGTGATTCTGAAATGATAGCTTATATTTATAGGAGAGGATCAATTCAGCTGTTTTATTATCATTGGCAGTGCAATTGCATTTATAGAAGACACTTAGCTTTATGAACTTCCCAACTTGCCTGAAGCATCAAATATCTGACCAAATCCCAGAAGGAAGCAACTAAAGGAGTGCCACTCAGTATCTGCAATCAATCATTGCCTAAAGTGAAAAAAAATTGACCTCACTGAGGGTCATTCAGCAAGGTAGCAAGGTAGATCCATGGTTCTCTTGTTCATCAGGGAAAGGATCACTTCATTGCTTGCTATAAAAGGGACTTTGACAAATGCTGGCAATAATTTCCAGACAGGTATATGGAAAGGGGAAGAGGAGTTAGGAGCCTCAGGCAATACTTGTTCAATAAATACTTACAGATTTATTTTTTTTTCAAAAACAGAATGTAGCATGGGAGTATACATTAATGCCCAGTGAAAGCTGTGGGATAATGTTCATAAAATATCATAAGTAGCTCTATCAGAGTGAGTTGCTATACTGAATGTCAAGGCTGGCTGAGTTGCATTTAGGAATTGAAAATGTAGGTATTGCACATTTAATTTACTTCTTGCATTCAGGTTGTTAGGCCAGATCAGCACTACTGGGGCTATGCAGAGAAGAAAATTGATAAATGTCAAAAGAAAATAAAAGGAAAATGACAGTATGACACCATAAATTCCACCAGTTCAGAATAAATGCATCTCTAGTGACAGATTATTTATGACTGTATCATAATAATATATTTTAGACCTCGTAAGCACAGAGGGCATTTTTTTTTTTACTTATGCCAAGCAAACCTCTGATTGCAATATGCTTTGCAGGGTTATTTCTTATAAAGTAATGAACAAAATGGCAAAAATGTCTATGATTCTAACTGAATTAGTATTGTCAGATTCTACTGGCCTTGTAACTACTTCTAATAACTGTGGGACTCAGTTGTATAGATAGATGGCATATATAAGAATATTGTACCTCATTTCATGTCACTTATTAAACTTGTGGTCAGAACTTCATAATTCTGAAAATTGTCTTAAAATTTTAAGACAAATCAATTACCTCTCCTTAATCAAGGACCTCTTGTCTTTTTCTTTATCACTATTTCCCTATCTTTACTATTTGCATTTTTCCATAGCCATAGGATTTTTTTCTATCCTATCTCTGATAAATGCACACATTTGGAAAACCAACTTTTTGCAAAATTCTTTTTTTTTTACTTTGCTTGCTGAAGTGCTTTGCAAAATTCAGAGAAATTGGAAAGGATAATTATGTTCGGCTATACATACTGCCCTGAAGAGTTGATTTGGCATTATGGTTTGTCCCCATGAACCTTGCTCATTTGTTCTGGCAAGAAGTTCCCTTGGTGTTTCACACAGTGGCAGTATGGGAAGCCTTGCTTAAATTAGCCTTCACCCCTTTGCACTGGGAAAGATAACTATCTACAGGTAGTCCTCAAATTAAAACCAAAATGGGGTCCAGAATTTCTGTGGCTAGGCAAGGAAGTCATTAAGTGAGTTGTGTCCAATTTTACAACCTTTTTGCCAAGGTTGTTAAGTGAATCATTCCAATTGTTAAATGTATCACACAGTCATTAAGCAAATCCAGCTTCCCTCATTGACTTTGATTGTTGGTACCCAGCTGAGAAGATCCAATAGTGATCACAAATCTTGGACACTGCAATTGTCATTAATACATGCTGGTTGCTAAGCATGCCTGCAATGGTTATAAATTACCAGTCATAATCCCTTTTTTCAGTGCCATTGAAACTTCAAATATTTGTAAGCTGACAACTACCTGTATATATTTTTCTGCACCCTCATGGTTAAACTGGTTTAAGAAATCCTTTTCCATATTTTAACCCTTTCTTTAACGATGGCAATAAGCGCACCAATGTGCCTACCATCCCTGTCCTATTGTTTCTTTTTATTTTTCTTATATGTATCCATTTCATGTATTCCTAACTATGTTTATACTGATACCTATTATTTTATAATTGCTTGACAAAATAAATAAATAATTATGACCTGAAGTTTTGCTCAGACAAACTGCATTTATTATGATTTTTGGGCCTTTGTACCTTAATTCATGAGCCTGGTGAGAGGAGAGCATCAGTGAGTGAAGATAGGCTGATTAGGCTGGAGATTTATATAAGAGTTGTAAGACATGCAGTGATAAATTATGGAGGTTGTTGTGTTCGCGAAGAATGAGACTCGAGACCAGAGTAACTTCAGCTCTTTTATTAGTTGCTGGATTCCTTCTGAGCCAGGAGCCACGGCAGCCCTTTTTTATATAGAGGCTGCTCACGGCTCACGGCCAATGACAGCTCCTTAATTCTCCTGCCGCCAAGGCGGCCAATCATAAACTAGTTATTTTCGACCAATCACCATCAAGTAGAACACCAATCAGATTTGAGTATTTGTGGACCAATGAGAACAGAGTATTTGGAGTATGCTAATATGTAACACCCCTCCCCTCTTGGTTTGATCCTACTTTACGTAGTCACGTAAGTAGGTGGGACTTTTATGTTGTCTACTTGAGCTGCACAGTTTAGTCATGCTGTTGTCTTTGGCAGGTTCGGACGGGATCGCTGTTTCTCCCGTCCTTCTCTTTGGAACCCCCTGGAAGGTGGAGTCAGCCATGCCGCTCCTGCCTGGCCTACCCAAGCTGGTAGAGTCAGCTCAGCTGCTCCCTTCCGGAGTGGCTTTTTGGTATTCTTGTGCCTCCTGTTCCTTTTTGCCGAAGTCTTCTTCAGGTAAGTAGTTGTTTCTTTCTGGGTTTATTTGAGAATTTGGTTGGTGGTTGATTTGCCAGTGTTTCTTGTTCTAAACATTAGGGTCTCTCCCATTCCCCTCTTATTTGTGTTTGAGGGTCTCCCCCCTCTCTTGCTGTTGATTATTATTGTTTTTGTTTAATGGTTGTTATGTTACTGGTGTGTATTGTTGTTCTCTGTTTGCCTGGGGTGGTCAGTGGTTCGCTGCTCCAGATGCTTCTCCTGATCCGTTAATTGGTCAATGTGGGGTCTCCTCCAGCTTCTTCCCATCGTCGTTTCTAATCTGTACGACCCTAGGGTCCTGTAGTCATTGTGTTATTTGCCCATACCCAAGCAGTGGGTGCCCCATGAGATTTTTTGCATAGAACTAGGTCCCCGTTTTCGATATGTGCTGATGTCTGCTGTGAGGATTCATCTGTTGTTTTTTCAGGGCTGATCTGGGGTGTAAATCTAATCCAGATATGATCTGTAATTTTCTGCCCATTAATAATTCTACTGGGCTTTTATTCTGTAGTAGAGTTAGGCATGATGTGTTGTGTGGTTGAGCATGTTTGCTAAAATTTTCTCTTGTATGTCTCCTGCTGTCTAATTTTTCTCTATGGTTTCCTTTGGTATATCGGACCATTGCATTTCTGCCTGGCCTGTTTGCAGCTGGCGGCTTGCGCCACTGTTCAAGGCATGCCTTATGCCAATGCTTTGGTGCAGGAACTTTTCAAAATGTCAATGCTGTTTGAACTTGTGGCCCGTTTATCTGAAACTGAATACGTCTTGGTAAACCCAAAAAGTCTTCCTCAGTTTGGCAAAAAGTTTCCGCAGCTTGTCTGATAACTGCTTCTGTAGTTGTTGAGTTTCATGACGCTTACTGATCCAGCGGAAATTGAGTAAACATCTACTATAATAAAAATGTGTTGTTCCTTTTGTAGGGCCTGCCAAAAATCTAATGTGCTTGTATTCTTGATCCAGGGTCCCCTCAGTGTTTCCCAGGCAAGATTGGTGCCACAATGGGTGCAGCGTCAGGAACTTTGCATTTAGTGCAGGTTTCTTTTTACCCATCTCCCAATAATACCTTAGTCCATCCCTCGGCCACGGCATACATAACTCCTGGCCATTGGATTTCATTCGTGATGGACACCCGGTGTCCTTCAATGCTAAAATATTCCAGCTTTATTGCTCTGTAATAACTCTGGTATGACCCCCCTGACCCCCCCATACAATACAACCTTTAACATTGAAAGTTCAGTCTGTTCTGTTCCTTGAATGGTATTTGAAAGTCACGTCTGGTCTCGTTTTCTGGCCACCCTTTCCTAACCCAGTTTTAAAACCTTATGACAATTTTTGTCTTCTTGTGCTTTCTTTCGCATTTCAGCTGCGGTTATGGGTACGTTTGGTATGAAAAGTAAGTTAGTGTTTCAATTGTTAGGTAAGATGTTGTTGGTGCCGGGTGCACCGGTCCCAGTAGTCTGTAGGGGAGTAGTGCTCAGAAATAAGTCACAGTCGCGTGTCAGGGTGTGTGAAATGGCCTGCCCGGGGTCGGTTGAACTTAATTGTAATTTGTATTCGCAAGGAAACTCGGACCATCTGTGTCATTCGTGGGGAGAGTATGTTTGGGGTGCGCCCTGTTACCCTGCTAGATTCCCAGTAGGGGCTTGTGGTCTAAATTGGAGTGTAAAGGCTTTACTTACTGCTTAGAGGGTATTCATGGAACCATTTTGACCCCAGATATTTCTGCTAAAATGCCTCTCTGTCCAACTAGCTTGTAGTTTCCTTTTCAGCTTTGGACAGTGTTTTGCGGCAGTAAGAATGCGATCGGGCTTTTCTCCCATCTCGGTAGCGTGTGGCTTGAAGGAAAGCTCCGCATAGCTGTATACGGTGATGCCGTCCGCAGGTGCAAGTGGTCAGTGCAGTTGTCTCACTGTATTGTATTAATACAGCATTCGGATGTTATTAAATCTTTTATTTCTGCGAATGTGTCTCTTCTCGTCTGTCCCCAGGTTCAAGCGTGCTGTCTTGTCCAGTAATCTATGTAGTGGTTCCACCGCTCGTTGCCTTTCTGTGCAGAAAAACATTGTAAAAAATTGATAAGTACCCAAGAATGCTTGGTAAATCTGCTTTGTTTTTTCGGTCCTGGGCCGCTTCTTTTTGATCACTGTTATTTTTTTTTATCTGTTGGGGTGGATGCCATCTTTATCAACTTAAATTAACCCTAGGAATTCGCACTTTTGAGGGTTGGCTAACTGACAATTTTTTCTTTTTGACCTTGAGTCCCCGCCTTTGGGAAATCTTTTGCAATTACTATTTCTGAGACGGGCTTCTAGGTTGTTTCTGTATCACTGCTGGGACACTAGCACATCATCAATCAAAAAGTATGGGACTACCCCCTCTTTATGCCTAATGTAACAACTGCTCCATCAGGCTTAATGGAACACCGCCGGGTCACGCTGACTCCAAAATTGCAGTCTTTTTGCATTGAATGCTCCCCTATGAGTCACAATCGTTTGTGCCTCTGCTGTTTCGGGTGACTGGCAATTAGTTGTACTGCTTGTGCAAGGTCAAGCTTTGTGAAAAACCTTGCCTCTCCCAATGGAGTGTAACAGATGTTGCACTACCAGGACGGATATGCGGCTTTGATTACCTGTAGTGCATGGATTAGGGTGGCCTTGTTATCACCAACAGATTCTCACAGATGCATCTGGCTTAATTGGTGTTACAGGATTGGTGCTTATCCCATTTTCGGTGGCGTATATTGCGTTCCAATATCCCTTGGCTATGAGTTTATTTAATTCCTCATTCAATCTTCGGTTTATGCGAAGGGAACTCACCTCGCTTTTAACCTAATTGGAGGCTACTTGTCGAATTTAAATTAAATGATATGGGGGACCTCTCGACGTACTTGCGCCTAGTTTCCCATTGAAGACCGTCCTGGAAACTTCCCGTCAAATTAGTTCTCCCCAGTCTGTCTTAGTGACACTGTTTGATTTCCGGTCAACTCGATTCCCAGGGTTCAAACCAATTTGAGTCTTCAGTGAGGCTTGGGCGGTTTCCGTTCTATGATGATTGAAAGGCAGAATTTTGTGTGGTTTTTGAATGTGACTTGAAGGTCCGCAGGTCCCAACTAATGGGATCCTGTTCCCTGGTTAGTTCTTTTCAGTATCAGTGTTTGGTTGTTCAATTCTGTCTCTGTGTTATATGCGGGTATCAGTGCTTTTAATGGTATTCCATGATTACCATTGATAGATAGAGCCAGGTCACCTCCATCTCACATTTAGGCCTTCGATTGCTGGACTGCCACATGTACCTTCCTGCACATTGGTCTGCTTTTGATATGGCCGATAGTTATAGTTATGATTGTGTTTCTTTCTTTCTGTAGGTTCATTTAGCGCTTTGCTCTGCCTTTCCTCGACTACTCATGGCTCAATGTCTGTCTTTTCTTTTATTTCTTGGTGGGGCTGTTTCTCTACGTTGAGGGGCTTAAGCTTTCTCTGTTCGGCAGATCCTTGCTAATTGTGTCCCCGTCTCTCACAGGCTACTCGACCAACTGACATCTAGGATGGCTACTTGGAACCGGGGGTCTTGGTCTCCTCTGCACCCGAGCGCAACTTTACGTCTCTTTCCTCTCCTGTCTATTTCATTTCTGACTGCGAGTCTGTGGATTTCTTCCTCTTCGTCATGGCTCTCGGGCAACGAATGTCGCTTTCCTTTGCTGGTGTGTGATTGCGTCTTGTGTGTGTTCTCTGACTTCTTCTCTGGACAACTGGGCTGTTCTGCCCAGTGTGTGTTTTGTTGTTGTGTATTCATTTGTTCATTTTGGCTGCTGATTTTTTTTGTGGCTTCAGCTGCGCTGGGCCTCAGCGATAGCCTCAGTGACTTAATTTGTGTGTGTCGGTCGTTAGCCATCGGCTCTGCAAACGTGAGATCTCTTAGACCAAGGACCATGCATCCCTCATGGCTTTTATCCATGTGAGGAACATCGGCATCCCCTCCAATGTCCCTGAGCAGCCACTTACAAAGTCTGATGATACTCTCACCTTCTCTCTGGTCCCGTTTGTAGAAACTCAGGCTCTCCAAATAAGGCTGGAGACGATGGTGCGTAAATGAACCTGCATAAATTGTTTCCAAATCTGGCCAAGGCCATCTGTTTTACATCCTCTCTGGTTTGGCTCAATGTCTTGGCCATCTTGAACACTGTGGGCCCACAGGCATCAGGAACACGAGCTCTCTTTTCTCGGAGATTCCTTGTAAGTCATTGCTCTCAAGGAACATGAGGAATCTGTCGATGTATGATTCCCAGTCCTCCATCGCTGGATTGAATGGTGTGGGTGGTGAGTTGGTTCTGGCCATTTCGTCTGCTCGGTTCTTGTTGCCACGTGCTCAACTGGTCTTGTCTCAGTATCCTACCTTCGTTGCCAATGTTGTGTTCGCGAAGAATGAGACTTGAGACCAGCGTAACTTCAGCTCTTTTATTAGTTGCTGGATTTTGTCTGAGCCAGGAGCCACTTAGCCCTTTTTTATATAGAGGCTGCTTGCGGCTCGCGGCCGATGACGGCTCCTTGATTCTCCCGCTGCCAAGGCGGCTAATCATAAACTAGTTATTTTCAACCAATCACCTTTGAGTAGAACACCAATCAGATTTGAGTATTTGTGGCCCAATGGGAACAGAGTGTTTGGAGTATGCTAACATTTAACAGAGGTGGAGAAGGAGTCAGAGCTGAATTAGCGTGGCTTGATCAGAAAGTAGGATTACTGATAAAAAGTAGATCACCTGCTTAGCCACTGAGATCATTTGTGTAGCATTTTGCAAATAAAGCTGATCAGATTCACCAAGATCTTTATAGATACTATTAATTGTATTAATAGTAATAAACTGAGACATTATATGATATGGTACTTGTTTTGTTGTTGACTCTTATGAAATGAATAGGAAGTTCTCCAGTATGATCTCTGCACCTATAAATTTGATTTATCCCCTCCTTTCTCCTTCAGGGGTTGGAGAATAAGGAATGACAGTCTGGATCTGAGATGTTGTCAGTGCTTCACTTCATAAGGAGGTATTCCCAGCAGCCTTGAAGTTGCATTCCCCCTTAGGAGGCCCTTCTCAGATCCACCTAGTTTTGACATCTATCACCCAATCTCCATCATTCCTTTATTGGAAAAGGCTGTTGTAAAGATGCTAATAATTCAATTGCAGAGCACCCTAGAAGAATCAGGTTATTTGGACAATTTTTTAGCAGGGTTCAGGCCTTATTCACTTTGCTGATGACTTTGTTGAGACCTAGATACAATTAGTGCACCCATCATAGTATTGTTGGACTTGCTTGCTTGTTTGCCTAATTTCTTGTTATTTTATTTTCTTCTTATGTTACCTTAGTTTGTCCTTGGAGAGCAGAACTGGGGAGTCTCTCTGTCTTTCTCAGGTGTTTCATTGTATCTGTCTTTGTGAAGCTAATCTTTCAATTTGGCAACATCTTCAGTGGGTTCGAATTTAATTGTCTTCACCCTCAGCCACCTGGCAAAATATGGCAAACCTATTTTAGCCCTGTTGTGAAAACATTTCTGATGTAGAGAAGGCATCAAGTTCTCAGACAGAATTGTATTCCTAAACAATGAACTCAAGGAAAGGGAAAGAAAAGGATTTAACTGTTATGGGTTCCTGAGCATTGTTAAAAACCAAAACAAAATCTGGAATAGAATTTCTATAAACTCAGAGAGTCATTTTTTTTCAGCCTGAGGTATGTACGAGACATAATTGGTGACATTGTGACATCAGTGGAATTGATAGTCTTAAAAACCCTAATTTTTTTTATTGCAGGCATTGATGAATGTCCCTCTTACCAAATAAACAAGATAAGATTCACTTGAGACCTTGACTATTTGGGAAGACAGGCTATAAAGGGATACTATGGAATAAAGATCTCTACATCTAGTGCACTCAAAATAAAGCATTCAAAATAACAAGAGAGGGAAAATGGGAATGGAGGGCATATTTGACTTTAAATATAGTTTCATGCAATTTCATTTCTCAGTGTTACCATTATGTGATTAATACACATAGGTGAGGATAGATGAGAACTTAGGTGACTTATCTTTCCATCTTCATTAGTGAACAATGTCAGAAATGATAGGAAAATCATGTGTTACATGCATACATATACAGTGTATATTATTCCATGTTCTGTAGGAATAAATATTCAGTTGCCTATCAAGGATACATAGATATAAATGCTGTTAGACTGAATATACAATGTAAAACATCATTTCATAATAATTGCCAAATAATGAGATGCAAAAAGTGTTATTAGTTTTCTCTTTTAAAAAATGGAATAAAAGTAATATCTGATGATCTTCCGGTATACAGAAGGTGTCAGGCTCAGAGTTCACTCCTAACACACCTCGCAGCAAGTCAGCTGGCAGCTGAGAATATCACCTTAGCTCTGGTGACTCCAGATCTGTACTGCTGCTTGTGTGCTAGCTGATGGTGTTGAAGGTTGCTTTAGCAGAATTATGAGCTGCAGGATTGATTCTGAAGCAACTGTGGGTGCAGGATGGATTCTAAAATAACTGCAGGCTGAAGGATGGATTCTGAAACAACTGTGGGGCTGGAAGTGGCTTTTTTCATGAATTGATGTGGTACATATTGTTAGAGGGGTTTGGGGCACATATAGGTGGTAATTAAGCATTGAGTTAAGACATGGTGAAGGTGGCACCAGGTGGGGATCAGTTAGTGAGGGTCTGAATAGGTTAGGGATGTAGACATGTTATAGGGTTAATAGCAGTTAGAGATAATAGGTTAGGCATGGCCAGAACTAGAACTTCGTATAAGCTTGGATGTGGTAGGATGTGTGTCATGATAATGATAATAAAAGGAAAGAGAGCAAACTCAAACCCAATGCTAAACTTGGCTGGCTTTTTGCCATTCTTGCCTGATTAGACTATTTGTTGTTTGCTGAAATATTGAATAAACCATCACTGTCCAAAAAAGGAGCTGGAGTTTGGATTCATTTAAAGACAAATATTCAATACTCAAGGACTAGTTGAGAGAAGATATGCATCACACAGTGTATTGAAAAATCTCAGACTTCTTGTGTAGGATTATACTTAAAAAAATCAAGTTCTTACAGTTTCAAATTTCCTTGTACATTTAGGGACTAACTAGCCATATTGCAAACTTGGATTTTTGTCCACTGTTCAATATACAAGATATTGGAATTTGGATACAGCTCCTTAATATTTTTTTTCTTGCTCTCTATAATAGTTTGTTTTGTTTCTTGATTCAATAATAGATAAGGGAGAAGACACAGGGCCAGAATTGAAAGACTCACTATACAGTTTCCATGAATGAACACAAACCAAAACCAAAACATCTGAACTATATCATATAGTACTGGTGTTATTTTCCCCTTATTAAGGCAAATCACACTTCAAGAGGGTCAGCCTGATCAAAATCACCAGAGAAGATGGAATTTTCAGCATTGAGCTTATATCCAAATTGGACTTCTCATTATTCTGATGAATCATGTCTGGTCTCTTTCAAGTTCTCCTTGGTCACACCTACTAACATCTTGTTTTTTCCATGATAGACGAACATCATTCTGGACTAGAATGACCAATCCTTTAATAATTTATTTACAGTTATTATTAAAGTTTGACACTTTTTCTTTCAGTTCATTTTCTATGCCTCTCATTGCTATGAGAAATGGTACCATTATGGTTTCTTGAGGCATGGCAATACAGCCACATGGGTACCTTAAAGTTTTATTAAAACAAAACAACAAAGGGGTATTATCAATGGAAGTCTGTCAATGGAAAACAAAGATGGCAATGCTCAAATTACTTGGTAAGAACTATTGGTCAGTTTGAAAATATAAGTCTGTGAAGGATATTTATTTGGTCTTTTCACAATTAGAGTGAATAACCTCATGTTCTTGCTCTGTTATTAAATGGAGCATTTTCTCCCATACAGATCAGTTTATTCATTCAGAAAAAAAAAACATGAACATTATCTTTTCCCCACCTATCTAGCAGATCAACCAGAATCCCTGCATTTATTTGCTTAAATTTTCCAGGCTACCTCAGCTTAAAAACATTGAGCAGGTTATAACATGTCAAAAACCTAAAGCTCATAAATATCACAGCTGTTGGAAGGAGGGGCATCTTTCACTGCAGCTACTTCTCCCCTTCCCTATATTTGCAATCTAGCCTGTGATACACAGAAATGTCTTTGCTTTGGCCCATAGCAGATCAATCCTATAATGCAGAAGTCATCATCAAATATTGTAGAACTCCATTTTTATTAGTTTCCACCAACAAGATTAACAAATAGGAACAAAAGCAAGTAGTAGTCTAACATACCTGAAAAGTTGTTATCGAACAGTCTTTTATAGTCTTTTATGCTGAGCTAAACAAAGTTTGCTACCTGATCCAATCTTATTTTACAGGGTTCTTTCATGTTTTGGAGTTCCTTCCTTTAGATTTATAGACATGAAGCTTCTCATCTGTGGGGAAACAAAATTGTAGAGTTTACTGGGAAAGTCTACTTGGTTCTTTTCCTCCAGCCCTAGATTTTGTTTTAGCTGCATTTATTTGCTCAGAAGATGCCCATGAGAGGGGACAAAACCTAAATGGTACATATTTAAAAAAGGAAGCTACATTAGGAATTATATGTATACTGTGTTATGTATTTTTCTTTCTTTCTTTCTTTTTACAAAATTATATTGGAAAAAATATGCACACACACACACACAACACTGAATATATATGTATTTAGAAAAATGCTGAGAATCTTACTAATTTCATTGGATTATTTGTTATATAGTTATAGTTAGTTATAGTTTTATGGTTAGTTTTGAAGGTTGTCATAGCCGGGAGTGGCACTGGGGATAAGCTCCCATCGCTTATAAAATGCTCCCAATGGCGTGCGTGCGGGCTCAAATAGCCTCTGACAACAAAGTCCAACTACCTAGCCTGCCATGTGGCGAAACTGCTCCCTACTGATCGGAAAAGGGCGCGAAAGGCGGGTCTACTGGTGCCTGAAAACCAGATGCTTCGGCAGACATGGCTCGTCCAACCTGTAAATAGCCCGTCTAGGGGAAGGAAAAACCCTGATTAAAACCTCCCGCTGGCCTTTGTGGATCACCTGCACACGGGAAGTCTAAGGATAAATCCCTTGAAGAGAAATATCCGGAGTGGGCCACCAGTAGGTAGTTGATCTCTGGCACTAGCAAAGATCTTCTGGCAACTCCTGCAGTCAAGCCAGGCGCCAACATGTATCGGCAATGCCTTTCCGTTGGATCCCGTCAGCAAGGTTAGGAGAGGCGGGGGGTCCTGGCGACTGGGCATTCTCAGTCCTCCATATATTCGCCAGGGTTGTTCCTGGAGAAGGTCACTCCAGTGCTGCAACTGTGAGCAGCTCAAACATGGGAGACAGCAAGTACTGTGGTTAAAGAGAATCCAACATATGGCAATCACCACACGCTTGGACGCCTTGGGCTGTCTCCTGTCGGTGGGAGGAATTAACTAAGGATTTCCACTGGCCACTACCGCGCACCGCCTCTAAGCTGGCATGCCCCCATCAATAAGGTGCTGCACCGCCCACGGTCCACGCACTATCAGATGGGTGGGCCTGGAGTGTAGCTAAGCCGAAAAACGGACTGTTATACTTTGCACCAACGATTACGAATACTAGCAAATCAAACCGGCCAGTGCTGAAACTGTCAACATGGAATGTGAGAACGATGTTCCCTGGCCTATCCCTATTCCGACCTCCAAAAGATGAGATATCCAGAAAAAGAACCCGCTATCCTCAATCGCGCATTGAAGCGATGCTAAGGGGTTGACAAGCCGCACTGGCAGGAGACAACGACTCCTGGGTCAGCAGTATAAAGGAAAGAGATTACCAACCTTCTTCTGGCATGGGCAGGAACCCAATGAGCCACGGCTCTAGTGGAAGTCGGATTGCTGCTCGCAAAAATACTCCCGTCATAGAAGCTATGGAAGCACCAATCCTCAGACACAACCCATGAATCCTGTCACTGGCCGCCTCAACACGCCTGCATCCGACCGATCAACATCCTCAAGCGGTCTTGCCACCCAACGCTCGTTCCTGCAGTAGAGGCAGAAGGACCTGTTCTACAGGAATTGAGACGATAACGTACGGTTCGAGAAGCGTACATGCACCGCCAGCGACAGAAGTCAACCAGACCGGATCTGTATCGGCCAAGCGAAATAGTCATTTGTGTCCTGTAGGGTCTGCTCACTGGGTGACTTTCAACGCCGTGGGTGGGAGTGACGCACACCTCCTGGCCCCTTTCTTTGGGCCACTTCGGTGGTCAGCAAAATTGATGACATGGGCCAGCCTCTACTCGAGGCTCTGCTTCTTCATAACGACCGTCTCGTGTCCACCAACACCTTCTTCCCGAAACTAAGCCCTCCCATAGGGTTGTCGTGGAGACATCCCAGGTCTCGAAGATGGCTCAATAGACTAACATCATACACTCAAAGATCGCTATTCTGAATCAAGCTGCTTGTTATGCCGCAGCTTCCACCATCCTGAACTGTGACACAGACCATGTCTCTGCGCACCCACAAGATACGCCGTTCTCCCAAAGCCGTGTTTACCGATTGAAAGCAGAAGCCCCGGCCTCGCAATCATAACAGTCGGAACCAGCTATAATCCTGAGCTACGTGAAACGCTTTGCCAAGAACCATCAACGCACGCCCTGGGAACGAACTGTCAACAGATAAGTGCCACCGTTGAGGTGGAAACCCACTAATCCTGTAGGCTATGCTTCCACTGCCTCCATGATACCGTGTGTCTGGATGTTGCAGAAAAAAAAGGAACCAAGGAAGAATCGTGGTTTTGCAGGCATGGAGGGAGCCGCTGTTGAATCGAACATCATAGCTGTGAAGTGTGATGCGCCTCTCGCCTACAAAGAGAGACCCATACACTAAGACACTCGCAGCACTGCGTGCTGACTGTAGCGAGTGCACAAAAGGGTTGCTAGGCGCTGTGCTAAATGATTACTGGCTTAAATCTCTGCAGAACATTCCAGCTTTCTCCTCGTTCGTGGAAATGTGCGTGGAATGTAATGAAGGAATGAAAAAGGCTTACGCGTCCACAGCCGCAATCCAGGATCGCCCATCATCCAGACAGTGGAGGCCTAGCCATCCACTGACCGCAAGCAAACAGATGGAAAGGTGGCTGGAGCACTACACAGGAACTTGTACTCGAGAAAGAGACCACTGTTCACCCGGACTCAGCACTTGAAGTCGAAAACCCAGAGTACTTCTCCAAATGGATGAGCTTGGAAGCGCCCACACTAAATGGAAGAGCTTAGTAAAGGCCATCAATTCACCTAGCCACCATTGGCAAAGCGCAGCAGTGGACAAATCATCCCACCTGAAGTAGTGAAGATGAAAAAAAAGATAGCTTCTCCTGGAACACCTACACATGAACTCGTTGCTACAATGCTGGGAGGAAGGAGCTGTACCCCGACATGCCGTGACGCCCAGATTATCCACGCTGTTACAAAAAACAAAGAGAAAAAAGTGACTGTAACAACTACCGTGGTATAATCGTGATTTGCTTAAGCACTGTCCCGTAAAGGCCTAACGACAGTGTTCTTCTCAACAGACTGCAAATTCTCGCTAATCGTGTCTTCCCAGAGGTACAGTGTGGCTTTAGAGCCGCAGATCGACCATCGACATGGTTTTCCTGTAAGAAAACTCCAGGAGAAATGCCGTGAGCAGAGACAGCTGCTTTATCTACCTTCATAGACCTAACCAAGGCCTTCGACTTGGTCAGTCAAGATGGACTGTTTGCCCTCACTCAATGCATTGTGAGCCCCCCAAGCTTCTGAGAATGATCGTGTCCTTTCATGATAACATGAATGGGACTGTCCAATTCGATGGGTTGTGCTCTGAACCCTTCCAATCAAAAACGGTGGATGCGTTCTTGCCCTACACTCTTTGGAATATTTTTCTCATTACTCCTCTCATATTCATTTGATGAGTCTGATGACGGCGTATTCATATGCACCAGAGCAACGGTGGATTATTCAACATCACGCGTCTGCGAGCCAAAACAAAAGTTACGAAAGTCCTCATCAGAGAATTACTTTTTGCCGGATGATCCCGCCCTTTCTGCGCACTCAAGGAGGCCATGAGTGACTTATTGACCGCTTTGCAGCTGCATGCAATGAGTTGGACTAACTATCAGTCTGAAGAAAACAGAGGTTATGTGCCAGGATGTCAGTGGTGCTCAAGCATCTCCATTGGCGAACATACCCTCATGATGGTAGACAAATTCACCTATCTCGGTTCTACACTTGCGAACAACCTCTCTCTTGACTCTGATTTGAACGCTAGGATTGGCAAGGCGAGCAGCAATGGCCCGCCTGAAAAAACGATGTGGGACAATGTTATGCTGACTACCAACACAAAGATGCAAGTCTATCGGGCGTTGTTTTGAGTACCTCCTCTATGGCAGTGAAGCTGGACACTCTACTCCATCAGGAGCAACAGGCTGAATGCCTTTCACCTTCGTTGCCTCCACAGACTCCTTCGTATCACCTGGCAAGATCACATAACCAACATTGACAATCCTGGCCAAGGCAGGGTTGCCAAGCGGTATGTTCTTGCTGACAGCAAGATGCTGTGTTGGTTGGGCATGTCATCCGCATGGACGATGACGCGTATACCAAAAGCAGTGCTTTTTGGAGAGCTTGCCACCGCAGCCACAAGGCGTACTGACGACGCCCAGCTCTCTGCTACAAGGACGTCTGCAAGCGAGATTTAAAGCTGGCGGATTCAACCCTCTCAGCTCGAGACCATGGCCTCAAATTGCCACAGGTTGCGAACACACACAGGACATCATCAAGGCAACTGAGGAAAGAAGAAATATCCGATGGCGAGAAAAACGGTCACATAGAATGCAAAGGACGAGAGCGGTTCCAACCACCAGCGTCAGACATTTCATGTCCATTTCCATGACGCGAATTTTCCATGATCTCCCGAGATCGACGGAGCCAACAACAAGTTCTATGGTTATAGTTATAGCAATAACACTTAGCAATTGCTAAGTGACAATGTGGGCCTCATTTTATCAACCTCAGAAGGATGAAAGGCTAAGTCAACCTTGAGCCAATGAGAATTGAACTGCTGGCAGAATTAGCCTGCAATACTGCATTCTAACCGCTGAGAGTTCATGGCCTAATATAAGTTACAGTTTTATAAATATAGTTGTTATACAGATGGACAGAAAACCTGCATTCACATTAACTAAAAAATAGCTACTTTATCCAGCATTTCAACACAATAAAGAAGAAAGCTGCTCTCACAACTTGAGATTGCATTACATATTACATTCTGGACTTAAGAAGGTGTCCACTGTCCTGGATTAAAACCAGAACATCCAGGAGTACATCAATAAAACGAGTTCCTAAGAAAAATGACTAAGACAGCAGCAGATATGGGAGGAAGATCAAGCAGAGGAAGTGCCGTGGCAAGACAACTTTCTACTTGGTGTGCATCAACAGCAGATAAATGAGGTGGCTGACATTAGGAAATCCTACCCATAGTTGGAAAGAGCTGAATCAAAAGCACCAGATCCACAAAAACAATGATCTACTCTACCACACTAGACATGAACTGAGACATAGACTACACATCAGAGACAATTCAACACAGAGTGGCAGGATGTAATATGCAAGCAGGAACAGCATACACTGAACAACACAATCAAGTAATTGTCACTGTATACAAGATCATCCGCACAGTATATGAGCTAGATCCATGATGGCAAACCTTTGGCACGTGTGCCACAGGTGGCACACAGAGCCATTTGTGCCAGCATGTGAGCTGTAGGCAAACCTACCTCACTGTGCATGTGTGTGCCTCACAGATGATTTCCGGTGGGTTTGAAGCCTTTTTTGGCCTCCCAAAGGCTTGAGGAAGGCTTCTGCAGGCTTCTTCAGGCTTTGCAGGCTGAAAATTAGCCCCATTTCATCACTTCCTGCTTTTCCGAAAATACCAGAAGTGACAAAACAAGGCTAGTTTTTGGCCTGTAGAAGCCTTCCTCGAGCCTTTAGGAGGCTGAAAAAGGCCTCAAACCTGCAAAAAAAAAATACACCAAAAAACAGCTGTGAGGCACAGTGCAGGTAAGGGGGCAGCGGGGAGTGGGTGGGTAAGTAGGGATTGCGCACGTATGTGTAAGGGGCTTCGGGGGTGCACACTGCCTTCTGGGTGCTGGCACACAAGCACAAGCATGTAAGTGCATGCACAATTTTTGGCACTGGAGCCCAAAAAGGTTAGCCTAGACCTTCCCAAGCCCAGATGGGAGGTTCCACAGAAGGGTCGTGGAAAATAATAACAAGGCAGGTAGGTACTGATTAATCAACTCAACACTGTGGTAGTAGACAAGGACTAGAAGACAGCAATGCTGATAGAAGTAGGTACCAGAACTTGAAGGAGAAACCAGACAGGATTTAGAAAGTAAAGGCAAAGGTGGTCCCATTAGTAATAGGAGCACTTGGTTCTGTGACTCCTAAATTAGAAGAGTGGCTCCAACAGATACCAGGAACAATGTCACAGCTCTCTGTTCAGAGGAGTACAAGACTAGAAACAGCTAAGATATAATACAAAACTCTCAAGTGGACCTGAGATTGAAAAAGACGCTTACTACCTACAAAGGTGAGAATGAGTTTTTTTAAAAAAAGAAAAATAGATTGGGTACAGTGATTCATATACTTCTAGCTTTACAATGTAAATGCTTCTGATTTGAACAATCAGACTTAATAAATTATCTTGGTCCCTCACTATCTCAACACTAATACATTATTAAAGAAAATCTACAGAAATGTTCTGTTATAGCATTTCCAAAATCATACTTGCATAGTGGAAAAAAATAAACAGCAGGATACCAGACTCTGGTATCAGGATAGTAGCAGGACTCTCACCACAATTAGCAGTGCAAACTACTATTTATAAACAGATAACAAATCCCACAATCACTTCCATTGATGTTGTTTTCTGGTTAGGTAATAAAACATCTGGAAGCAAACAACCTAGCTTGGAGAATACCAAGAGTTGCACAGTTCAACCCCAGGCTACAAATATCTTCTTCTTTTGGAACCAGGCTTTGTCGCCATAGTGTTGAGAGTTAATACAGACATGTTCACGTTTTTTAATTTACATTCACAAAAGCTTGACATCTCTCTCTCCCTTAGGGCAGGTTATAGGAAAAAGTTCTTGACTTTCATGCCATAAGACCTCTATTAAATCTTGTGTAACTTCTCTATTTTTTTTAGATAAAATTTAATAGGTAAGGAAACAAAATGCACCTATCCTTTTACCCTTTCAAAGCTGTACCATGCCAGCATTTACTACCATACCATCTGATTTTTCTTCTTCCAAATACTGGGATATAACCACCCCTTCTCCTCCTATTTAATGGAAATTTCTCCAGCAGGAGGGGTTAGAGGCTGTGACCATTTTTCCTGTGTGAAATTAATTGAGCTTCCAGGGTCAACAGGTTACAAGCAGGCTCATTATGACAAATGATTTCTGTTTGAATAAGACCTTAGGGGTAGTTTCAGATTTTCCTTTAAATTTTGTAATTATGTCTGCCCAAGGCCTTAAATAAACAAAAACATATGGAACAGAGTGTGGGTGAGTGTGGATTGCTGAATGTAAGCAGCCTGGTAAAATAGGTTTCAGGATAAGGCTATATTAAACAATGCATTTTTTTTCACAATATGATGAGAATTACAGACCTGCAGCTGGTTACAAAGCTTGGCAGAGAACAATCACTTGCTTATCTCAAAGTGTTTAACTTCAATGGAAAAAAGACAGCAGGAGAGAGAGAGATACTCCTGTAGCACCATTTCTGACAAATCCTTCTGTAAGCTGTGCCAAATCAAACATCCTATAAAGCAGAGAGGAGTTTCCTATTATGAAATATGCAGCTTGGCAGTGGAGAGAAGTGTGCTTTAGGAAGACAATAAGGATCAAAAATGAGACCCTAAAGTGCCTTAAACCTCAGTGAATGTATCACAACACATTATTACATTATGTTCATGCAGTGGCCTCCAGAAACTTGTGAGACAAACAAGACTCATTTGTCTTTAAAATGCCACTTGATTCTGGGCTGTCAGTACTACACAGATGAAGAAGAATTGTAATATTCAGTTTAATTGTCACAACTTCACCAAGTGTACTTGGCAAATGACTTGTTGAACTGTCTGCTCAAAAATCACTTAAAGATTTCATCGTTGGGAATAGTTTCCAAAGATTTTTTTGGAAAAGCAGCTATTGATTGAACTAGTTTAAGTTGCATTGGAAACTTGTTTGTTGAAACACCTGATATTTTTTGAAAGAAATACACTGTTGGTAACTACCAGGAACAGCTTATTTTAGGGATGCCTGAATTAATCACATCCCACCTTCTCCTTTTTTTTTTTCTATTCTTTTCTAATATTCCCATCTTGAAAGAAAATTTAAAAGAGCTTTGTGGTCTACATTCTTGGCTCAATCAGAATAGAGCTGGAAGGATCTATTAGAGATCATCTCGTTGAACTGCTTGCTCAAGCAGAAGACCCTATACTATTATAGACAAGTGGCTATCCAGTCTCTTCTTAAAAACTGCAGTGATGGAGCACCCATAACATCTAAAGGCAAGCCATTCCACTGGTTAATTGTTTTCACTATTGGGAAGCTTATACTTAATTACAGGTTGCTTCTCTCCATTTTCTCCATTTTTAGAGCAATGAATTGTGGTCACTCCAAAAATGCTGCCTGCTTCTGAGTCAGAGCCATGCAGCCTGCAAAGATGCCAAGGGGTCAAATAGCCTCCCATTTTTCCCAGACTCCCCATTTTTGGCCACTCACAACAATCAAATAGAATATAATAAAACCAACAGAAAATAAAAGACTGCAAGAATGACAAACTGGATGGAATGAAAGGTGTCCCTGGCCAAAGGCCTGGAACTGGATGATAGTATATGCCCAATAATGTTTCTCTCTTAGAATTAATTTCATTGGGTGTGAATACAAATTTGTATAATATGAAAGTGTCTGGCATGGTGAGGCATTCGTTTTCTAAAAAATAAGCTAAGCAAAACATAAGCAGATTTAAGCCTATTCATATTGGGGGGGAAATATGGTGTCAGGGTGACCAGTAAATTTTAGAAATCAAATCAAATCACATTTTGGTATCCCTTATATTATAAATCATTTTCATGATTTTGAGGGTTCTACCCTATGATGTTGAAACATTTGGGGGTCAGCCATCATGGTCCTGTGGCTTTGGATACAATGAATTATTGGACTGGGCAGATTAGTGTGGTCAGAACAGCAGGTCAGTTGCAAAATAAATTCCATAAGAGTAAATATTTGAGTTCAGTTAGTTTATTATTCTAGTAAAAATAAATAATTAACTGGACTTCTTGTTTTACTTAGTACCTTTAAGTTATGTTATATATTTCACTCTAAAGGAGTGAATCATTTAGATAATAAATTTATCTAATGATCATTCAGATCCAAGACTGATTCTTAATTGATCATTAATGATTAATTTGGAATATTAGTAAGATGCTAGTATCACCAATAAACTCTATCAACCAAAGCAGCAGGCTGTATGAACAGCAACTGCATCAGGGACACAAGTTTAACAATTTAAAAAACGATTTCGCAGGCAAGTGGTATTAGTTGCAAACTAGAAGCAGCATCCCCCCTCCTCATTTAAGTCAATTTCCACTGCACACACCCTTGACATGTAGCTACAATGACAGTAGCTGATACTTCATCTTTTAGTTTTCACTTTTTAATCATTGGAATAAAGACTCAAAACACTCTCAGAATGACACTTGAAAGTTAAAAATTGCAAGAAGAGGTTACTTCCTTCCAACTACTATGTTAAATCTCTGTGAATTGCCTCATTCACCTCCATATCTGTTATCTTGGCAATAAAATGATTACTACTTATTCACTGCAAAATATCATCTTAGAGTTTGCATGAATATTTAGCCTAAGGATAAGTTCACAAGCAATGTATATGAACTGGGTTAAGAGTTTATTCTAAACAGAAACTTGATACATGTCTGGGGTGGGAGAGGAGAAGTCTTTAGACAACCTTCCATTTGTAGTTTATGAAGAGGAGGAAGCCAAAAACAATGATAGGCCATTGTCATTAATCCATCTGATTGTCTTTCTGATTAGTCTTTCTCTAAAAATTAGGACTTCTGTGAGTTTAAAGAGAGAAATAGATACCAATTTAGGATAAATTCTGACCTAGTTTTGTTTTCTCCAGATTTATTTTATTTTTGCAAGAATATTTGAAGGACCTACTTTTATATACATGAAAAGCCAGGGGATTACATATTTCTTTTATTGATAAAAATGTTCTGTAAGCTCACAGTAGTGTGGGAAATCATCTGGAGGCTGATTCTGCCATTGCACTTCCTGGAATGATCATGTTGCATGGTTGACTGCTTGCATAAGCAGTGCAGGAAGCACTGTGGATGAAGTAGCCACTGAAAAGAATGTGATGCTACTATGGATACCCATTACATTTTTATAAATAGACCCTATATATATATCGGGTCTTTTTCTGTCTGTGCATGTGTGTATGCACATAAATATATATGACAAAAGCTAGCTGGACTTTATCTTTCCAGGGCTACTACAGATACCATTATTATAGTTTCAAATATGGTACATTTTGCGCTTCATTTCAGTTTGTAATTTTTATACAGTAAATACAGCAATATTTTTGTCTTGTCTGTTTTATCAAATAACAATTTTTATATTTTCAATGTTTTAAATTGAAGACTTGATATCAGCTTGACTGTATCAATATCAGAGAGAGGGGGTTGGGGGGAAGAAAGAGAGAGAGGGAAAGAAAGAGAGAAAGAGAAATAGAAAGAAAGAAAGAAAGAAAGAAAGAAAGAAAGAAAGAAAGAAAGAAAGAAAGAAAGAAAGAAAAGAAAAGAAAAGAAAACTACAGTAGATGTTCTTTTCACTTCATATTTTAAAAATTGTGATTCCTCATCTCCATTTTGGCCTCCAACTGCCCCAGCTGGAACCCTTCTAGGCTTTTTAAAAACAGGATTAAAAAGGGAGTTTTCTGCATTAGTACAACTCAAAAGGATAACCTCAGCTCTTTATTCTGCCAGGCAGCCTTTTAATCCTGAATCACATGTCACTTCAAATTATGAATATGATTTTCACATCCCCCTTAGGCCTACATTTCACCCAAGTAAATCCTCTCATTCGGCAGCTGGAGAAGTGTGTCAAAACCAGTGAACTTCAAGCATCGAGACAGATCTGGGAGAGATCAAACTGTCCCAGCCTGAACTCTCTTCAAGAAGGCATCCCTTTCCTTCTTGGTTATCGCTGTTGACACCCCTTCAGTTCAAAAGGTTGAGAGGGCAAGAGTGATGGGAGCTGCTCTCTGCTACCCAGAATTTCTGGCCTTCAATGTATCCCTTGTTTGAAAAGAACAGGACAGGTCAGAGCTCTGAATGAGATGGGAATCCAATCACCTGACAGTTTTTGGCACTGTTTTTACAGAAGGCTAAACGTGTGCAGCCATTCAAAAAACCAAGTCCAGTCTCAGAAGCAGTGAGAATGTAAGTCTGGAAGCCCACCATTCTGAGAAAAGGGCTTTGACATGGCACAAAACACTTTATAGTCTGGGCCTAGAAATCAAAAACTTTATCTTCATACAACCAACATAAAAAGTGTCATGGAATGGTTTTAAAACTTATAGCATCTAGAAGTGTATTATATGTTATTGATTGATTTACTCAGTTTCTGAAACTCATTCTGACAAAATTGTTTTTGGAGTTGGTGGTAGAGATGGGGACTTTTTTTTAAAAAAAGAGCAAAATATTAGCTTAATTAGATTTTGCATTTACACTACAGTTCCCAAATGCAATCCTCCTACAATACAAGAAAGACAACAACCGAGCTCAAAGAGTACCAAAGACTTTCATACTTTTTTTTAAAGTCAAAATTAATATTTTTTGTTCAGGCCGAACATAAATGTGATAAGTAACCATTCATGTATATTACACAAAAACTGTTCACATGCATTCACCATTTCTTCTTCTCCCTTTTCACTCCTCTTATTTTAAAACCCACTGCAGATTGCCAACATTTTCCTTCTATTAGCAAAAGGAAATAGTATACTGGTCTTTACTAGTCAGCTGCTACTAAGAAGCAAAGTGCTTGATTTTTGCGACTTAGGCAGTGTGTAACCTTTTTTTCTCGCAGGCTCTCTGAAGCACATCTGAACCATCTCAATACCAATTGCCAACTAGACTATATTACAAGTTGTAGTCACTGAGGAACCAGGACTCAGGCATTTCACAACTGATGGGCTCTTATGACTATAGCAGTGTCCCATGGTCACATAATTATCATGCCTCACAGCAAGCTTCCAACAAGCATAGTTAATGGAGAAGCTGCCAGTAAAATATCAATTCATGGTCACTTGATGTCTCGCAGAACAAGTGAGGTTACAATCCACTGTGGTAATGTAATGTCCCACTTAATTACCATGTCATTTAGTGATGAAATTGCTGGTCCTAACTGTAGTCATTAAGCAAGGAGTACCTGTAAATTTGTACATAAAATCAGTACATATCAAGTATTCAGTTGGGGGGAAATTATGCAACATTCTGAATGGATGTAATCCAAGATGAAAAGTTACTCTGTTAGGTGACATGAATGGATGAGTGAGAATGAAATAGTCACAGTAAAAGTGATGGATTCATTTCCATACCCAAGAATGAATGAAAATGATGTTTGGTGAGTAGGTGTTTAGAACAAGATCTGTTTGTGCTGCATACACGGTTTAAGCATGTACATATGGCAAAATGATTAATAGAAATCAAAAATTCTAATTGCTTAAGATGAAGTATAGAGAAAATTAATGAAGAGTATGATGATGAATATGGGACACACATTTTTATAGTGTCAACAAAGAAATGATATTAATAAAGTGGGGAAAATGGAAGAAATGAAAGCAAAAGTAGAATGACTATAGAAGAAAAGGAAGTATGAATCCTGTATGAAAATGTCACAGTCATCTCCCAAGACAATAGAAAGTTTTAGAAAATAGTTTAATCTACCAAGAGAAACTGGACATAATTAATGTGGATGGAGAAGCTACCTGGAACAGAATGAAAATGATTATATTAATGTGCCTTGGAAATAAATGGACTTACTCCAATTGAAAATGTGAAAAGAAAAAGCTTATTAGAATGATGAAATGGAAGAAGGTTGCATGATGACCATCTCCTTCCAATAATATAATTCATAAAATAGGATAGGATAGGATTGTGGAGAACTTCTCATCCAACCCCCTGCCCAGACCAGGAATCCTCACATTATCCCAATCTCAGGGCTGTCCAGTCTTTGCTTGAAAACTTCCAGTGATGACTCCAAGAGGAGAAAAACTTACTATATATTAAGGGGGAAAAATCTGCAAGATCAAATCTGGGTCAGTCATCGAGACCAGAGTTTTAGTCTTCCAACCTTTTGGACTCGGGCTAGAACCCATTGTCAGGGAATTTCTCTCTAACCAGAATGTCTGCTTTGGGCTATTCTGTGCATCGTATTTATGTGATGCCTTCCTATTCATCATTTGGTGTGTTGATGGCCAGCAATTGGCTGTTGTTTCCTTGTACTGCCAAGTCCTTGTACCTGATAAAGTATAAATACTGATAAATAAATAGCTGATAAATACTCCTAAGTACCTGATAAACTGGTGCTAAATCAAAAGAGCAAAATAGATTAAGTTTAAAAGAGATTGGCAAAATTTGTCATGATTTTTTTAATGGAAATAGTAAATTAATTAAAAAGTGGATTAAAAATAATCCAGGAAAAAACTGAAGTGAGAGAAAATGTTGGAAAGAGCATTTGAGAGATTTCTATCAGAATGATAGTGATATATCCAAGAGGAGAACTGAAACAAACCCTGTAGATGTTGTGTTCAAGAAAAAATGATGAAAATAATGTTATAAATGAGAAAGAATTGCAAACAAGGGCAAGGATACAGATGGTTTAAGTGAAGACATTTTAAATTTGGGTTTGGAGTATCTGTGTGACTTGTTGAATGTGTGTGTGAAGACTGCAGATCTGCTTTACAGTTAGAAGAATGCTTTTATTGTTCCATATACAAAAGAAAAGATAGGAGAATGAACACCAAAGCTACAGGGGATTAGTTGGTTAGGTGTGCCTGAGAAGTCTGGCAGAATTCTATTTGAAAGAATATGAGAAGTGACACTGGGCAAAATATGGGAAGTACCACACAGAACAGCTTTATGCTGGGCAGAGGGTGTGCAGATTAAATGTTTGCTCTTTAACAGGCCAATGAGAAATACATGGATTGACAAGTTTATTGTAAATTTGTTGATTTAGAGAAAGTTTATGATGAACTAAACAAGCTTGAATTATGCAAAGAATTAAAGGTTAATTCTGAATGTGATAAAAATGGTTCAGGAGAACCAGTTGTTAATTTTCTGAGCAGTTTGGTGAACTAGTTGTTGGAAGAAGTCATTAGGGCAGAGAAGCAGTTGTAACATTATTTGAATCCCACTACTGGATAAGACGTGTGATGTTCATTTGGTTATTTAATTTATTATTAGCAAAATAGAAAGAATGCTTTTGTTTATTCATGGTATGTTGTCCAATTACATGAACTGGTGCGTTCTTTTGTGTGCCCAAATTGTATCCTGTTGGCCGAGGATCTGGTTGATTTGCAAAGAATTTGCAAAGATAGGTTGTATGATTTGACAATATAGTAGAGATCAGAATTATAGTATTGGCAGGAAAATAAAATTACCGTAAATTGGATTTTGGTTAATAATTTAATAAAGATGGGAATATGTAAAAAGGAATTTTAAGACACACAAATGCTGGTGGAGAAGTTATAAAATGAAATAAATGCTTCTTTGTGAGGAATACATGTTGGCTAAAAAAAAGAAAGCTTTTATAAGAAAGTGCTCGTGATATTTTTATATAAGGAAATGAAGTCTGGTATGTTGGGAGAAATATAAAGATAAACTGAATGAAGTGAGGTTTGTGTGTGTGTGTGTGTGTTGTGTGTGTATGTGTGTGCACTAAGAGAAGAAAGACAAAACAAGGATGAAATGAGTGAAGAATGTCTTAGGATTGAACGAAGATCATGATGCAAAACAAGCAAATAAAGGAGAAGTGGATAGGTTAAAACTTGAGGGGGAAACAAAGACTGGATTGGAAAAGGCTTAAATACAAAAGAAAAATATAATAATATATTGGATAATGTAATATATTGGCATGTAGAATAGTTTGCAAAGAGAAAGAAATGAAGATATATAATTAATGTACTATGGGTAAGTGATGTGTTTATTATGACATTTATCTGTTAATCTGTCATTCAGAAATAACAGGCTGCGTCCACCTTTTTCGATATTTTTGTTATATTAATTATATTAATTGTTTATACTTTAACAGTTGAGGTCAGTTCTGGGGGGCTATTCACAGTTACCTGTGACTTTAAGACCTCGAATTGTCAGTGCTGCTATAAATTTTCACTTGGCAGTATTTCCGATTAGTTACATACTGGAAAGGTACCAATATTGCATTTTACTATTAGAGTAAATAGGTTAGATTCTTTGATGCAGGATATACAATTATCACCACTTTTCTCCATGCATTTAACTCTTTTTTTATTTGCCGAGCAATTGTTTGCTAGCTATTATAAATTTTGTTGCAAAATTATGAACTGACATTTTAAGACATGTGTTTCAGTTAAAGGGTAAACTAATAAACATTTTTAGTTACTAGTTGTGCAGCCTACATATTTTATTTTCCATTACCATAATGCAATCACATTCCTCTAAGCTCCAGACACAACTTAGGTTATATTTATTATGATGTGCTTTTCTATTTTCTCAGTTGCTATTTGCAAACTTGGCTGAGGAATATATGCAAACTAGGGAAAAGAATAAGTGGTTTTTCAAACATACACATATACACAGAAAGAATATGGTTACCAAACTTATTTGATTTTCATGCATTTACAGTAAAAACAACCGGTAGCACTGAATAATTTTAAAGGGATGGTGCTGATGTTTGTTTACTGCTCAGAAGGAATGTTTATAATGGATGCCAAAGCTATCTGAAATTGTGTGGGTGCTATAGACCCTGTTAGAAAATGAGAGTTAAGATTAAGGAGCAGATGTTACATTTTATATTAAGATGTTTCCTTATTCTGTTCCTGAAATTCTGAATAGGAGCAGGGGCTCCACAGAGTAGGTCAGAGAAGAAGATGGTAATTATGATGATGTGATCAAGGCCTTATCTCCTTTTAATGTATATGTAAATAAGTGATGTGGTGGCTCAGTGGCTAAGATGCTGAGCTTGTTGATCAGAAAGGTTGGCAGTTAAGCAGTTTGAATCTCTAGTACCGTGTATAGGAGTGAGCTCCCGTTACTTGTCCCAGCTTCTGCCAACCTAGCAGTTTGAAAGCATTTAAAATGCAAGTAGAAAAACAAGGACCGCTTTGGTTGGGAAGGTAACAGCATTCCGTGCACCTTCAGCATTTAGTCATGCCGGCCACATGACCACAGAGATGTCTTTGAATAGCGCTGGCTCTTCAGCTTTGTAATGGAGATGAGCACCGCCCTCTAGAGCCAAAAACAACTAGCACATATGTGCGAGTGGAACCTTTGCCTTTAAACAAGGGATGGAGCTTTAGTTGGATGATCTCAAACCACCTTCTCAATTTTTTTCATCCCTCCATAGATTCGCTTGAGTATGATTGTGTATTTATATTACAATGAATGATTATAAACTATTAATTGAAATGGACCATGAGTAAGAAATGTTTTCATTATCCCATTCTCCTCTTAATTTATTCTTCAGATGAAAAAAGACCTATCTTTCTTCAGCAGGAATAATAGATGATTCTGGTGGTTATTTTCTGAGTAATTTTTTTAATTCTTCCAAAATACCAGAATATCCACCAGAAAAATATTCTGAAGAAAAATGGTGATCAAGTTACTATTGGTAGGCACTATTTGTTTTTCTCCCACATTGTTCCAGGTGAAGAAAGATAGAATTGCAATCAGATCAGAGTTTCAATCACTTCAATGAGCACAAGAACTTAGAAAGAAAATTGGACATTTAGTGGCCACCCAGATTTGGTGGCCTGAATGCAACATCTGATAAATGTTGGGAAATGCTGGGAAAATAAAATAAGCAGGATCAAACCCACAAAACAAATAACTGGAAAAATATGTGAAAAAAAGATATTGATGAAAACAAATGTATGTTTGTTGGAGCTGTGGAGAAAATAGATACAGTTGAAGAAGGAAGTTTTTGTGCCACAAGTAAAAGAAAAAGAAACCACATGTTTCAAAGCCACGTTTATTTATTTTTTATTAATTGATTTATTTCTTCCTTGTAACTTCTATTTACATGGTATCTTACCAAAAATCAAGGAAGGGGCTAACAACATGAAAACAAAAAAAGGTCTAGAGGAAGGTACATGTGGGAGCAGAACCAAAGTCATATTGGATGGCCCATTGAATTGAATAAAGAAGTGTGTCTCAAACTCAGTAATTCTCCTAAATAAGAAAGTGTTCCAGTTTGTGCACAAGAGAAAAAAACAAGATAAGGCTAGAACAATGGGGAACTGT